>JAAIIK010000039.1:5956714-5974327 GCA_014706435.1 Silurus glanis
GAGGTCAGACAGGAGTCTCCCTGGACTATGATGTTTGCGGATGATATTGTGATTTGTGGTGAGAGTAGTGAGCAGGTTGAGAAGAGCCTGGAGAGGTGGAGGTACGCGCTGGAGAGGAGGGGCATGAAAGTCAGTAGGAGTAAGACAGAGTACATGTGCGTAAATGAGAGGGAGGGCAGTGGAGTGGTGCGGTTACAGGGAGAAGAGGTGAAGAAGGTGGAGGAGTTCAGGTACCTGGGGTCAACAGTGCAAAGTAATGGAGAGTGTGTTAGGGAAGTGAAGAAAAGAGTGCAGGCAGGGTGGAGTGGGTGGAGAAGAGTGACAGGAGTGATTTGTGATAGAAGAGTATCTGCAAGAATGAAAGGAAAAGTTTATAGGACTGTGGTGAGACCTGCGATGTTGTATGGATTAGAGACAGTGGCATTGACTAAAAGGCAGGAGGCGGAGCTGGAGGTAGCAGAGCTGAAGATGTTAAGGTTTTCGTTGGGAGTGACGAGGATGGACAAGATTAGGAATGAGTTTATTAGAGGGACAGCGCATGTTGGACGTTTTGGTGACAAGGTGAGGGAGGCGAGATTGAGATGGTTTGGACATGTGCAGAGGAGGGACATGAATTATATTGGTAGGAGAATGCTGAGGATGGAGCCACCAGGAAGGAGGAAAAGAGGAAGACCAAGGAGGAGGTTCATGGATGTGGTGAGGGAAGACATGCAGGTAGTTGGTGTAAAAGAGGCAGATGTAGAGGACAGGGTGGTATGGAGACGGACGATCCGCTGTGGCGACCCCTAATGGGAGCAGCCGAAAGAAAAAGAAGAAGATTAATCACTGCTAAATGAATGATGTCTGTCTTGTTCTATAAGGTGTTTCCTGAGCCAATCCAACAACCTTCTCCTCTCAGAATAAATAATAATGCTAATAATTATTATTATTGTTATTATTATCATTATTATTTATTATTATTAATCAATCACTGCTAAATAAATGTCTGTCTTGTTTTATAAAATGTTTACTGAGGCCATCCAACAACCATCTCCTTACAGAACGTGCATTATCAGTAAGAATTCATCCTATAGTACTATTATACTATTATATATTTTACTATGCAGCTAAATATGCTTTATATGAGTATAAGGAACAAGAGTTCATATCTATCTTTTGAAATAATATAAAGACAGATTAAGAGACAATCAGAAACACACAGTATAGTAATTTGCATGTTGTCTCGGATTCTCAATAAATTGCATCCTAGTTTCCTTGCTGAGTGAAAAAACTGGCACACATCATATACACAGGCATACACATGGGTGCTGCATCCAGACTCTGAATCTAGGTCAAAGCATTAAAATTTCACCACAGTCCTCTGAATAGCATGCCACAGGGCCACAGCATACCTGGCTTGCTCTGGCAGATGCTGGCACATCAAAGTGGGAGTGTATGTTGTAGTTCAGCTCAGAATCATAATAACTTCTCTGCCTTTGAATTGTGCTCACGGGAATTGGCTTCGGATGGTTGTGTAACATTAAACAGTACATGGTTTATTGTTTGCTGCACTGTTTGTATTGATACAATGACAACAGTGCAACAGCAACAGATGCAATAATAGTGCAATAATACACAGTGGTCAAGACATCAAAAAACAGACAGCACAATAATGATACAATTAAGCAGTAGACAGAAGGACCAACAACAGACACTGCAGTAATACTATGCTTAAGGAATGGACTGAAAAGATGGAAATTCTGCATCACTAAAGAATCAAAGGAACGCCATTCGAGCAAATAAAATACATACGTTAGGCAAATAAATAATTTTTTTGAGGACCTTTCATAAATAGTTCAGGCATACATTCAATTGTTTTTTTCTCTCAATTTCTCCAAATAAGCTTAATTGGTTGCAGTAATCAGGATTGGCTGTTGTAATGCTTAATTGATTACTTAATACTACTACTCAATGTTTTTTTTTTTGTGCAGGAAAGAGAAGCATATGTGTGTGCAAAATATATGGTAACATTCCTGAATGATGAACAGAAAAAAGCTATTTAAAGAGAGACTTTGTCAGAATTAACAAAATTGTTATGTTGCAAAGTGCAGGCTAATATGCAGTATGCAACAATGGATAGCTGATGCAAAAAGGTGACACTTGTGTTGTGCTGCATAGCTCTTTCCAATAATGGCGAAAGTAATACAATGTACAGTATATTTTCCTAAAAAAGGAAAAGACAATCATTCAAAAAATCATCAGAGATCATTCTGCTGCAGGAAAAACTCAGATGACTGTGAATAATGAGCTGGCAGAGCAGAAAGAATAGTCAGTTGTAGATCCTTGTTTAGAAAGCAAAGCATGATAGAGCTGGTAGGAACAGACGTAGATCTTGAGAGTTAAATTCAAGATTCAAAGAGAAAACAGTTTAATCCAACACTCATTAGGCTTGTGATGGCAAACAGCTCTGTTAGCCAGTTTATATGCTGTGTGTATAGGAAGGTATAAACTGATGTAAGATTGATGTTAGTAATCCACTAGTAAGATTTTTTCAATGGGAAATGATGGTATTATTCATAATTATTTATTTAAATGCTCTTTATTTTATTTTTTAAAATAGTTATCAACAAATGCACAGATGACCTACCAGTGATGCTAATTAACATATATCTTATGGGAAGTAGCAGTTTTTGGGCAGCCTGGAACAATATCCCCTGGCTTAAATATTCAAAAATATACTTTGCATATTGCTTTGCATGCAGACATTTCAGCCTTCCCAAATGCTCAGACAGCAGAAATCACCAACTGAAAGAAGGTAAAATACAAAGAGCAGGGAATTGCAATACCTGCAAGATCTGAGAAGTACAAACAAGCAATGGCTGCTTGGAGTATAAGAAATCTGTAAAATACTCACTAATTCCCTAAACATTGAACATACAAAACAGGATAAAAATAAATAATAATAATATAATTAAAGCAATAGGCAAATTCTACTATTTACCGCCTACCTTTCACAAAGAGAATAGAATAAGTATGCAGACATACAGTAGATAATAAACGGAAATCATTTACGTCTGCTTAAATTACATTTTTATGTTTTTCATTTTAAAATCTCTGGAAGATTATTGTCATTTCCAAACACAGAACAATGCATTAAATTAACATTCAATCCAAAAATATTTTTAAGAATATACAATAACTGCAAGCAGCCATCTGTGGTGCAATGCACCCTTCAAAAACAATGCCTAAAGTGGCTACTTCATGCCATGATACATGGAACAAACTCAACTCCACCCCGAATCAGTGAACAAACTGTGTAGGTTTTGCATAATATAAAAATAAATTGATCATTTAAATGTGACAAGCTAAATGGCTTATTTGGCAACAAAGAAGGAATCTGAACAAATTTTCTTTTTGTGCAATGTTCAGTCCATCAGACAGACTACTTACATTCTTTAGTGATGGAAAAATTATAATAATAATAAATACAGCCACAAGAGACAATGTCAAGCACCTTTGCAGATAGTGTCCCAGGCAAGTTATATAGAACAATAAATGGACAAGAGACTTTTAGTGTAAAATGTCTAAAAAACTGATGGCAGCTATATTTTCAAGTAACTAGTATATTATCACAAGTAGGTGGTACAATTTTGAATCTTAAACTTTACTTTAGCGCATTGTTTGCACATAATCTTTAACTCTAAGTGGCTGTGGCTAGATGGATATTGTGGCTTTTTTATGAGATGTCAATGAAACCAAGAAAAAAAATGTTCACGCCTCTAATGATAAAGTGCAAACAAAAACAACTGCAGCACTTGTTCTTAGTCCAGAATATATTGCCTTTATGCCTGAACCTAATCATGCACTCACCGCACACTTTATCAGGAACAACACTACACCTGTGGCATGATAATTGTGCCAGAAGTGCTTGAGTATGAGTGAGAATCTCTAGGAATGCTAATGTCCTGAAGCATTCAGACATAACAGTCTCTAGAGTTTACTCAGAAAGGTGCAGTCATTAAAAAAAACAACATGTGAGTAGCAATTCTGTAGACCTTGTTGATGAGAGAAGTCAACAGAAAATGAAAAGACTGTGGGTCAAAATCATCATCTCACGAAACAAAAGTTGTCTTAATAAACATGCTTTATTAAAATGACTATGTCCAGTGTTCTTCAAAAGCTTTCCTAGTCACCAAATCTGAATCCAGTAAGAAACCATTGGAATGTGATTTAATGGGAGATTCATAGAATAAAAGTGCATCCAAAAATATGGAGGAACTGTATTTTGCAATTATGTCAACAAGGACTGGAATCTCAAAGGACACTTACCAACATCTTGTAGAATTTCTGGCTGTTTTGAGAATAATATGAGGTCCTACCCTTTATCTCTAGTGAGTTCCTAACATATTGCTCAGAGAATGTAGCATCTGAAATGAAAGGTGCCAGCTGATAGCAGCCATTTTTGCTCAGTATCAACAATAGGAAATTGAATGACAAGCACCCCCAAAATTGCCTAAATAACCTAGGACAGATATCCTTCACCCACAAGTGCCACGTTTTTGTCTCAAAATGATCAAGAAGGCCAGAAAAGGGAAATTGATCAGAGACATTGCACATGCATTAGGCACAGCCATTATATTCAAACAAAAATACATACATAAACCACTCAAATACTAGCAACCAGACATTATACAGGTCAATAGTAAAATTCAATTGTGCGTTCATTTTTACTTCTGTATAGGAGACTAAAGGAAGAAATCTACATTACAGATTTATATTACAGATAAATGACTACATTACAGAAAGAGGCCCGAAAGACTATCACAAAGAAGAATACAACAGGTTGCAGAGTTCATTGGACCATCAGCTTGATGTATTTATTGCAAGCAAGAGACATGCAACCTAATATGAACTTAATGTTAAATGGTAAAAACTTGGATTATCTATTCCTATAGTTTTGCTTGCCTGAACAATGGGTGGACTTCAGTAAATATCAGTTTAATAATGCTGATCTGCAATGGACTATTGACAGTGAATGCTTTATAACTCCTTTCATCACAGAAATATTGCTAAGATACTGCTAAATATGTCATTATACAATTCAGAAAAAAAAAATTATTCATGCCTCTAGGTTGGATTATTGCAGTGCATTACTGCCTGATTGTTTAAATAAATGCATAAACAAGCGCCAGTTAGTTCAGAATGCAGCAGTGAGAGTCATAATCTATAATCTAAACTATAATCAGAACCCATGACCAAACCACCATGCTGCATTGGCTTCCAATCAAATTCCGCACTGATTATAAAATACTACTGCTGATATATAAAGCTGCACAGTCCACAGTACCTGGGCTTTTCAGTCTATTATGACCCACCAAACCCACTTTAAATAATGAAAGCAATAGCAGGGGGCAGCGCTTTCATAGCCCCACAATTATGAAACTGATCAAGACACAGTTTCTGCATTTAAAGTTGAAAGCATATTTGTTTAGTCAATCCATTTGTGAATATGTATTTCAATATATTACTTGACAATATGTTGTCAAAAGAGCTATACAAATAAATTACATTTTATTAAAGTTTAGATTCTGACCCATTGTCTAATGTGTATAGCACAAATATCGACCTTGTCATAATTTAATATAGTAAAACATTATATATATCTTTAACAAGGCATAGTACAAGATGTCTATCACCATGATCTAAAACCACATCAAGTTTGTCTTTACACAATCAGTGTAAAATACACTATATTGCCAAAGGTTTATGGGCACCCTTCCCTAAAATGTTACCATAAATTTTAGAAGCACACAATTGTACAGGTTTTGTTCAGCTGTGACAATTACAGTTCTGTTCACTGGAACACATACATACATACATACATACATACATACATACATACATACATACATACATACATAATGTTTCCATTGGGGGATTATACTATACTAAATGTCTGTGGCTGAAGTACAAATAAACTGGTATAAAGCAAATGTTATCCTTTTCAGATGCATATGTTGCAAACAGTGATTAGTTCGGAGCCATAGTTGTATGATGTATGAGTGCCCTCTGCTGCCCTTAGTTCTAGACAAGAAACGCACCCGAGCACAAATGCGGAGAAAAAATTCTACTGCAGTATAACCAGATATGGACACTGGGGTTATATTGAATACATTGTTTACATTTCACTGATGCTAACTAAATTAATCTTACCTCCTGCATTAGTAACATTTTTACTCCCAGTTGAGGCCATAATTTACACCATCCTTGTTAACTATGCATACTATATGATAAGCAGAGAGACAGACTCTCTCTCTCTCTCTCTCTCTCTCTCTCTCTCTCTCTTTCTCTCTTATTATTATTATTATTATTATTATTATTATTATTGGGGGGTTAAGCATCTTGTTTAGAGGCCCTTGGTATGGCTTGGAGTGGCAGTTTGGTGTGGCTAGGATTTGAACTCACAACCCTCAAAAAAGTCCAATGCCTTCGCCACTAAGATACCACCAAAACAAGGCAAAACAGAGCCCAAAGAACATACACGCAAAGCATACACACGAAAAAAATGCCCAGTGAGATGGTCCTCCACAGAACATATTTGATGATATTTGACAACCCACAGATGCTTGATATGATCGAGATCTGAGGAATTTGATAGACAAAAAAACAAACTGTTTACAAACAAACAAATTCTGTAGCATGGCAGGATGTGTTATCCTTCTAAAAGAGGCCACTGCCAGTAGAGAATACCATTGCCATCAAGGGCTGTAATTGGCCAGCAACAATGAACATGAATGTCAGGACCCAGCACCCTTTGGCTTCGGAGCAGGACATTGCCCAGAAAAACACACTGACTCAGTCAGCAGAGCATCCTTGTGCATTCACTTTATGAAATAAATGAATAAAATGCACCCAGCCATCAACAGTAGATCTTCTATTACTACTGGAGTTTAGACCAGAAAGGCTAGCATTTGCTTCTCATACGCATCAATAAGCCCTGTACCCCCATGACCATGGCATTGTTCAACTAACTGTCCTTCCTTGGATGCTAAGTTCTTAGGTACATTCTGCTAATGTCCCCCACCCCCTTGTCTGCTATAATGACGGCAAGGTCTGGCATTCTAATTCATTTCAAAGGTTTTCAATGGGGTTGAGATTAGGGGCTTGCTCTTGAGATTACCATGTCCTACTTTACTTAACCAGTGATTTAATTTGGAAGCTTGATGTCATAAAACTGCACAATTAATTACAATTCAAATCAATCCAAATTCAATATACTGATATAGACTTTTAACAAGGTTTTGCCCAGCTGTAGGAAGACTTCCATCCACCAGCTTTTCTTAAATTTAATAGAACAATGGCACCAGAAAGAGTCCCACAGATAGACAGTACACGTATACACACACACACACACACACACACACACACACACACACACACACACACACACACACACACACACACACATACACATTTAGGGCACTGTATCTAACTGAGTAAAAAAATAAATCACGTTGTTACTAAAAAGCAAGCAATAATACAGAACAATACATAATACATAAACAATATTTTAGGGAAAACATTTATCTTGCACCGACATAAGTGTGCACTTAAGTTCATCTGTTGATTGTCAGCGCCCTAAAACAGTGTGATCTAACAGAATGCAATAAGATACATATGTACTATCATGTTTCTGTCAGTTCAGTGAGTTTATACAATACAACCATAGTTACAACTTGGAAATGTATGAATTTATGAAATAGAATGCTTATATAACTACCAGAATATTGCTGTTCAACACCCCAATCTACTCCCAACACCCCCCTCTCCCACACACACACACACACACACACACACAAACCCCGAGTTTAATAGTGCAACAGAGGTCACAGAGGACTGCAAGTGAGCCCTAGTAACGGGCACTTCCAGCAAAATGTGTGGATTGTAATTCTCTAGTTGTTCTTACACAATAATTAGGTTGATTCTCAATTGTAAGCCTGGAGCTACATTAAACAACCTGTAGTTGTTAAGGCTTAATTAGTTGCCAATTGTGCGGGAGCTATTTATTTGTTAGTTTGTTTGTTTAACTTCTATATTAGCTTATTGATTCTAGACTAACGTTTGCACCCATAAAACTTCACTTCTTTTAAACAAAATGTTTTTCATGTTCTGGAGAAATACCAGCAAATCAACACATACAGTAAACTAAAAACTGCCTGTGTTTTATATGCACTATCATAGTATGTCATGTATTTGATTCTTCTTGAAATAAACCATCTGCCTATTCACCCAGCAGAAAAGATTTTATATCTCCAGATTGCCACCTACACATGGCAGTAGTGATACATATTAAAATATATAGTCCATATGATGACACAAACTCACACATTTCTAGCAATAGATATCAAGTTCACATGCTCGATCAGAGGCCAGTTACCATGGGGACAGGCACATGAATAAAAAGCAGGTTGGAGTGAGGCACAAAAGCCCTTTAAGCAATGTGGATCTCTGAGCATGGTAAAGAGCGAGAACTGCTGTTCATGTAGCCAGTCACCAAGCAGCATACAAGGGAATCAATCAGTCCTGCAGGTTATGAGAAAACTGTGTTCTCATTGGTGCAATTTAACAGTGTGGCCTTATCACTTAATTTACAGTTATTGGTACCTGTACACCTACATATTTTTGCAATTATCTATTAAGCCACTACTGTGCGGTGCAATGCATTAAATCATGCAGCTATAGGCTATACAGCTTCATGTAATGTTTATACCAACCACTAAAAATGTCCTGTGAAATAGCATCAATAAGCTGCCTCATCCGTGTGGCACTCTTGTAGGCATACCTGATATATTTAAAAAAAAAAAACAAATACTGAAAAAACTACTTTAAAAGCTGCTTCTTTTCCATTTCCAGAGAGAAAATGGAATAAGTCTATCCCGGATTCATTTCAGTAAGGGAATTCAGAGAAATGAATTATAAATGAATAGGAAGTGAATACTCCCAAGTATTCAGACAAGCTTATTGCAAGACAATAAGTAAAAGTACATAAGGAAAATGAAAGAAAGAGAGGAACAGAAGCATCATATTAATCAGTGAAGTTGCCATGTAGGAAATCTTTTAGAAAGGAAGCATAGAGACCATGCACATCCAATAGCAAGCTTCCCAGTCTTCCAAACAGCAATGGAACCATGCTAATCATTTTGTCTCTATTTTTCCATTCTTTTGACTGCTTTTCTTTCTCCTCCATTGCTTCTATTCGTCTTTTTCCTATTGCTATCGCCCTGCATGAATGCTTTCAGTTCCCCAAACTCAATCTTCTTCTTATAACACTAGTCTCCAATCAATCTGGCTTTTGTGTAGTTGTCTGGGTTGTTCTCCCTACTTTTTTTGTTACACTATAGCTTGATGGAGAACGGGGACACATCATTGTTATTTTGCAAGAATCTATGTTGAGCAAAAGAGGAGGAAGGAGGAAAAGATGCCTTTTATTGAACACCCTTAAAATGTGTTGTTGCTCCCTGAACCCCACACAAATCAAACATCACATGGCTGTGGAGTGAAAACAGAATTCAATTCTATTAGATTTCATCTGCATAACACCTTTAACAATGTCACAAAGAAGATCCAGAAATAAAATGTATCAACTAAGCAATCTACAATTGACAATGGTATGGAAAAGCACCCTAAGGAAACCAGAAGAAGAAACCAGAAGATTGATGAGAAATGCTCTCTTTACATGATCAAATAAAAAAAAAAAAAAAAAAAGAAAAAAGGAATCAAATTGTTTAAATAACAAACCAGTGATGTGGTCTGGAAACTGTAACATTGCTAAGTGAAAAGGGGACAATTAATACTGATTATTCAGTGATAACTCAACAATGAATTCACGATGTGGCTTCGAAGATGGGAGAACTGTATGCTTGTGTTGTCTTTGCCCTATTTTTTTATTTAATTTGTTTTATGGGATACAGTGGGGCAAAAAAGTATTTAGTCAGCCACCAATTGTGCAAGTTCTCCCACTTAAAAAGATGAGAGAGGCCTGTAATTCTCATCATAGGTACACTTAATCCGCATGTTTGATTTGGCACATGTTTTTTACGCTGGATGCCCTTCCTAACGCAACCCTCCCCATTTATCCGGGCTTGGGACCGGCACTAAGAGTTTCAACTATGAGAGACAAAATAAGAAAAAAAAAATCCAGAAAATCACATTGTCTGATTTTTAAAGAATTTATTTGCAAATTATTAGATTAGATTAGATTCAACTTTATTGTCATTACACATGTACAAGTACAAGGCAACGAAATGCAGTTTGGGTCTAACCAGAGTGCAATAACAGCAAGTGCAGGATATACAGTTTTTACATGATTTACATAGTTAAATAGAATGATAATATAGACTATAAACAGTAATTTAAAGATGTATATGTACTATAAATGTAGTATACAGATTAATATATATGTACTATGAAAATAATTACAGATGAATATGAATATATATGTACTATGAACAATAGTATACAGATGAAATTATATATATATATATATGTATTGTGAACATAATATACAGATGCCTATTACTATACACAGAGATTTACAGAAGGATGTGAACGGTGAACATAATATATTGTTATTACTATGAACAGAGAACGGGTATATATACAATGGTAATAAGTTAATGGTGCAATACAAAGAAGAGCAGTGTGCAAATGAGCAAAGGTTTGTGTAAACAGTCCGTGCAATAACAAAGTGTGGGGTGAGAAATGATCAGTGTCCCGGTGAGCACAAGTTTTTGAGTAGACAGTCCATTAGAGAAATAACGAAGTGTGAGGTGTGGGGGAAATGTGGTAGTGTATCAGTGAGTGGCAGAGTTCACTAAAGAGACAGCTCTAGGAAAAAAGCTGTTCTTTAGTCGGCTGGTCCTGGTCCGGAGGCACCTGAAATGCCTGCCGGAGGGCAGAAGAGAAAACAGTCTATGGGCCGGATGAGAGGAATCCTTAAGAATGCTGCGAGCTCGATGCAGACAGCGTTTCTTTTGAATGTCCTCCATGGCTGGGAGTGAAGTCCCTGTGATGCGCTGGGCAGTTTTCACCACCCGCTGCAGTGCCTTACGCTCTGCAACAGAGCAGCTCCCATACCAGACTGTGACACAGCTGGTCAGGATGCTTTCTACTGCGCAGCGGTAGAAGTTCACCAGGATATCCGAGGAGAGCTGATTTTTCTTAAGTGTCCTCAGGAAAAAGAGGCGCTGGTGAGCCTTCTTGACCAGGCTGGAGGTGTTGATAGCCCAGGACAGGTCCGCCGAGATGTGGATCCCCAGGAACTTGAAACTGGAGACGCGCTCAACAGCCATCCCATTGATGTGGGTGGTGTCATGTGTGCCTCTTGTCTCCTTCCTGAAGTCCACAATAAGCCTTTGTCTTGGAGGTGTTAAGGAGCAGGTTATTGTTATTGCACCATGTGGCTAGGTGCTGGATCTCCTCCCTGTAGGCAGTCTCATCATTGTTGGTGATGAGACCGATCACGGTAGTGTCATCTGCAAACTTGATGATGGAGTTAGATCCATTCACAGGCCTGCAGTCGGAGGTGAAGAGGGAGTAGAGGAAGGGGCTTAGCACACAGCCCTGTGGTACACCAGTGTTGAGTGTGATGGTGTTGGAGCAGATGGAGCCAGATCGAACCTGCTGGGGTCTGTTGGTCAGAAAGTCCATGACCCAGTTGCAGGTGGAGGTGTTAATGCCCAGATCTATAAGTTTGGCTATTAGCTTGGATGGGATGATGGTATTGAATGCTGAGCTGAAGTCAACAAACAGCATACGTGCATAAGTGTTCTTATTGTCCAAGTGTGTGAGCACAGAGTGCAGTGCCATGGAAACTGCATCTTCTGTGCTCCTATTGCTTCAGTAGGCAAACTGGTGAGGGTCTAATGTGGATGGCAGAGAGTCCTTCAGGTGAGCCAGGACCAGCCGCTCAAAGCACTTCATGACAATGGGTGTCAGTGCTACAGGGCGGTAGTCGTTCAGGCACGTTGGGCTGGAGTGTTTCGGCACTGGCACAATGGAGGTGCATTTAAAGCAAGTGGGAACAGCTGCTTGGGCAAGAGACAGGTTGAAGATGTTGGTAAAGACCCCAGCGAGCTGCACAGCACATGCCCTGAGTACGCGTCCAGGGATGTTGTCTGGTCCAGCGGCTTTGTGTGCGCTGATCCGGCTCAGTGCACTGCAGACATCTGTGGAGGAGAGTGTGAATGGAGAGTGATCAGCCGAGTGTTTGAGCTTTGTGGCAGTTTCTTTGTTGTCTCTCTCAAAGCGAGCATAAAAGTCATTAAGCTCATTCAAAAAGAGGACATCAGTGGTAGCGGGGGTGGAGTGGGAGGATTTGTAATCACTGATGACCTGGATGCCTTGCCACATGCGTCGAGGTTCAGAGTTGGAAAAATGTTCCTCTATCTTTTGCTCGTAGCAGTGCTTGGCCTCTTTGATGACCCTCTTCAGGTTAGCTCTGGATGTGCTGTAGGCCTGAGCGTCACCTGACCTGAAGGCAGTAGTGCGTGCCTTCAGCAGGAGGCGCACCTCCTTGTTCATCCATGGCTTCTGATTTGGGTATGTGATGATCTGTTTCTGAGTAGTAACACTGTCTATGGTTGAACTGATGTAATCCAGTACAGAGGAGGTGTAGCAGTTGATGTCTTTGTGAGAGTCAATTGTGGCCTGAGAAGCAAATGTACTCCAGTCTGTGTGTAAAAACCTTTCCTGAAGTGTGAAATCTGCCTCTGCGGGCCACACCTTGATGGTTCTCACTGATGGCTTCACCTGATTGATGAGGGGTGCATATTTGGGGGTGAGAAACAAAGAAAGGTGATCTGACTGTCCCAGGTGGGGGAGGGGGGTCGCAACGTAAGCTCCAGCCATGTTTGTGTATACATGGTCTAATGATCCCAAACACATATTTTCCAAATTATGGTGGAAAATAAGTATTTGGTCAATAACAAAAGTTCATCTCAATACTTTGTTATATACCATTTGTTGGCAATGACAGAGATCAAACGTTTTCTGTAAGTCTCCTCCATGCAGATCTCCTCTAGAGCAGTGATGTTTTGGGGCTGTCGCTGGGCAACACGGATTTTCAACTCCCTCCAAAGATTTTCTATGGGGTTGAGATCTGGAGACTGGCTAGGCCACTCCAGGACCTTGAAATGCTTCTTACGAAGCCCGGGCGGTGTGTTTGGGATCATTGTCATGCTGAAACACCCAGCCACGTTTCATCTTCAATGCCCTTGCTGATGGAAGGAGGTCTTCACTCAAAATCTCACGATACATGGCCCCATTAATTCTTTCCTTTACACGGATCAGTCGTCCTGGTCCCTTTGCAGAAAAACAGCCCCAAAGCATGATGTTTCCACCCCCATGCTTCACAGTAGGTATGGTGTTCTTTGGATGCAACTCAGCATTCTTTCTCCTCCAAACACGACAAGTTGAGATTTAACCAAGAAGTTCTATTTTGGTTTCATCTGACCATATGACATTCTCCTCTTCTGGATCATCCAAATGCTCTCTAGCAAACTTCAGACGGGCCCGGACATGTACTGGCTTAAGCAGGGGTAGCTTAAGCCAGTACATGTCCGGCAATGGTAGCCCTTGTTACTTTGTTACTTTGGTCCCAGCTCTCTGCAGGTCATTCACTAGGTCCCCCCGTGTGGTTCTGGGATTTTTGCTCACCGTTCTTGTGATCATTTTGACCCCATGAGATCTTGCGTGGAGCCCCAGATCAAGGGAGATTATCACTGGTCTTGTATGTCTTCCATTTTCTAATAATTGCTCCCACAGTTGATTTTTTCACACCAAGCTGCTTACCTATTGCAGATTCAGTCTTCCCAGGCTGGTGCAGGTCTACAATTTTGTTTCTGGTGCCCTTTGACAGCTCTTTGGTCTTGGCCATAGTGAAGTTTGAAGTCTGATTGTTTGAGGTAGTGGACAGGTGTCTTTTACACTGATAACGAGTTCAAACAGATGCCATTAATACAGGTAACAAGTGAACAACAGAGGAGCCTCTTAAAGAAGAGGTTATATGTCTATGAGAGCCAGAAATCTTGCTTTTTTGTAGGTGACCAAATACTTATTTTCCACCATAATTTGCAAATAAATTCTTTAAAAATCAGACAATGTGATTTACGAGATTTTTGTCTCTCATAGTTGAAGTGTACCTATGATGAAAATTACAGGCCTCTCTCATCTTTTTAAGTGGGAGAACTTGCACAATTGGTGGCTGACTAAATACTTTTTTGCCCCACTGTACACTTAGTAAGCAGTAATCCGAAATGTGGATTGTTTTAGGTGTCTTTCCAAATCTATTGAGTACTTAAATGACAATTGTTCCCATCCACTGGGCATGAAAACACACAGAATGGTGCATGTTCTGCTTTACTGTTATGGTGTTTTGTGCTAGCCCAACACCTAATTTTACTTTGTGGTGTGTTTTTACCAGACCACCTGCCAGGCCAGTCTAGAAAATACATTTTTGCATCAGACTGGCTGACTGAGTCTCATTGACCTGAATGATTACTTTCCTGTAGCATTCCCATACAAAACTGGTCAGGGCCTATGTTTACTCCTCCCTCCCCAGCTGCCTACAACACACAGCACTTTTTTAGGAACACTGTGCATACCAGTCTATCAAGTCAACAGATTAAACCACAATTCCCAATCTACACACTGCTCTCTCTCTCTCACCCAAATCATAGAAAAAGAGAATTATGTGCAAGTGTTGTTTGTGGATTACAGCTCTGCCAACATGATTGTCCTCACACCTCTGTGAAAAAAACTCCAGACTTTCTGTTCAGACACCCCTAGATGGTAAGGGTATGAAAACGCAAATCTTCCACAGCCCCCTGCTGTACTCTCTATACACCACTAACTGAAAAAAAAGCAACACATAAGCTGAGAAAGTTTGCCAATGACACAATAGTGGTAGGCTTAATCACTAGCAATGACTAGAGGCCAACAAGAAACCCATGTCTCCTTCACATGGTGTCACAAAACAATCTCTCCCTGATCATCATCAAGATTAAGATTATCATTAATTATGAGAGGAAACAAGTGAGGAAACACAGTCCTCAGATGATCAATAAGTCCACAGTTTCAAAATAAGTTAGGGTTCATCTCAAAGGTAACCTCTCCTGGACAACCCACACAAAGAGCTTGGTGACCAGAGTGCACAAGTCACTCTATCACATACAATTCCTTTTTTGCCTGACAGATTTCTATTTTTCAAATGCATCATCACAAATAAAATTTGTGTAATTAATTTTAAGATAGTTAGTTTCATGATAACTTTACATGATTGCTTTACACTGATGGATTTACATGTAATTACTTATGTCTCGGGGTTTTAGTCAAAACACTAGTAAAAACAATTTTTGATAGTTTTTTGCTTATAAGCAGAACATTGATATATTTTTTCTAGGTACAGAAATGTAGTGAACATTATAAAGGTTTATCTAGGTATAAAGGTTTCTTTTATCAGAAGTTTATCATAAAATGTCTGTTTAATATTTATTTGGAGCTCTACCACTTATTACCACTTATTAAGGCAGCATACCAGAGTTTTTTAATATAAAGCACAAACAACTGCCTTATAGCTATAGTCCAAAAAGTTAGGTTCTATAAAATCAAAAAGAAACATGTAGCATGTGTCAAATGCAATGAACATGGGAATCATCAGGACTGCTTACCTCTACAATGCTACAGAAATCCAAATTGATATTTAAAAATAAAGGAATACAAATGAAAATGTAAATTAATTAATTGTGCACATGCCTGAACTAATAATTAAATAAAGCAGCCTTTGAATTAATTATAACACTCTTTGGATAAATGACTACCACCCTCTAAGCTTCTTGACTTGGAGTATTTCCCACTGTTCCAGATACTT
Source organism: Silurus glanis (assembly GCA_014706435.1). NCBI lineage: Eukaryota > Metazoa > Chordata > Actinopteri > Siluriformes > Siluridae > Silurus > Silurus glanis. Next base: position 5,972,622 of record JAAIIK010000039.1, read on the forward strand.
CCAGATGTGTAAAATTGAGAGGACATTAGCTATGCATGGCCCTCTGTGGGTCCCAACACAGATATTCTATAGGATACATGGCTGGACCATTCCAAAACATTAATGCTTTTTTTTTTGCTGAGGCTATTCTCTTGTTAATTTGAATGTGTGCTATGGATCATTGTTATGTTGAACGGTGAAAATCTTCTTCAACTTCATCTTTCTAGCATATATCAGAATTGTCTGTGACAAAATGGACAAAATAAGAGCTATTAATTACTTTCCCTATCTTTACTAAAGCACCAGGTCCAACTGAAGGAAAGAAGACCCAGACCAGCACCAACAGAGGTTTCGCTCTGTTTAATTGGTCAGCCATTTGTGTTAGAGCTGGAGCATTTAGGCACGCTAATACCAGTGAGGATGATTGAGTGGGTAAAAGGCCAGCCTCCATCGTCACTGGGCAGAGCGTTCCAGATGTTTGAACAATTTGGCAGGAGAGCCATCCTCTCTCTCTCTCTCTCTCTCTCTCGCTCTTATATATATATATATATATATATATATATATATATATATTATACTGTAAACACTGTAAACACGAAGAAGACGCACTGTGTCTCCGTTTGTGTCTCTCGTGATGGCGAGTCGAGAGCAAGACGAGTTTCTCAAAGTGGAAATATGCTCATTATTTCACTTTAGTGGAGTATAAATACAAAAACCTTTTAGTCAAATGTAAGCTGTGTCTTTCTGGTTCGAAGGTCGTATCTACTGCGATAGCAGCACCTCCAGAAACTTCATGCCTCAACGGAGCTAGAAGCTAGAAGCTAACCCGGTGTTCTGTTCTACATTGTTGATAGTTTTCATACTTAAGCTGTGAAAGGAAAATTTTTAAGAGCTCAACACAACAGCTTTTATGATGCAGAAGTTTTTGATTCTGAATATATTATTCAGCTTGTTTTGTTATTTATTTCAGAAATCCTTGTGATATATTCAGTTTGTGCTGGTCTGACTTAAATAAAATAGTGTTTAAAAATGACTGTGTTTAAGTCAGTTTTGTGTTTGTATAGAACATAACGCATAAAAGGGCATTGATGGGAACATTAAAGAACGTTCTTTAAAAAAGTAACTAAAAAGTTACTTTTAACAGTAACGCATTACTTTTTGGTGTAAGTAATCAAAAAAGTAACTGTGTTACTTTTTGAATGAACTGTAACTAGTTACTATTTTTTAGTAACTAGCAGAACACTGTGTGTATATATATATATATATATATATATATATATATATATATATAAAATCCCGCTCCCTTAATTCTTACAAGATTGCACACAAGGACGCTGCCACCTCCATCAGGTGGATTACTCTAGGGAATTAATTTTTTCGATGAAAAATCCTTTATATCCTTTAATTCAATTATTCTTTAAAAGCCAAACAATGCCTCAGTTAAAGAGAACAGTGAAATATAACACTAACACATTTATATGTTATATTTTAGGGCGTACAGTGCCTTGCGAAAGTATTCGGCCCCCTTGAACTTTGCGACCTTTTGCCACATTTCAGGCTTCAAACATAAAGATATAAAACTGTAATTTTTTTGTGAAGAATCAACAACAAGTGGGACACAATCATGAAGTGGAACGAAATTTATTGGATATCTCAAACTTTTTTAACAAATAAAAAACAGAAAAATTGGGCGTGCAAAATTATTCAGCCCCTTTACTTTCAGTGCA
>JAAIIK010000039.1:5994572-6019409 GCA_014706435.1 Silurus glanis
ATTATTATTATTATTATTATTATTATTATTATTATTATTATTATTATTATTATTATTACATGGCTATTAGGCTGTGGATTAACATGAAATATATTATTATAATTATAATAATATAATGTATTATTAATATTATAATTATTACATATTATGACATTTTATATTATGTCACCACATATTCACATCCATTGTATATAAGGAGAGAAGCAGCATAACACACTTGCAACTTACCAATGAGTTGAGTGAAGTCTATGTCTAGTCTCTCTCTGTAACCAAAGTCAGGGTCCATTCCACTTCGGTGAAGTACAATCTGAGCAACACATTCTTCAACTACCTTGTAGTATTGAGGTCTAAGTGAGATACAAATGTACACATTTATTAAACTTCTAAACATTTTGTAAAGCATTTTAATAATGTCAACATTTTATACATTCAAACAATTGTATAAATCCAAACATTTTAGTAATATCCCATATGTCTGAAACAATTCAGTGTGTAGTTAAATCTGTAAAAAGAGGGCATGAACATACAGAAGAATTGACTATGGGATATGACAAATATGAGCCTGCATGTCTGAGAGTGAATAGGCTTGGGATTATCAGCTGCCACAGAACATACTGTGTGACCTTTTCTGAGTCACAGTGTAAAGCAATTTTAATTTAAACTGACATTTAGCAGATACAATGTTATCTTAATCTAATGTACAAAAGGCGAATAATTAGAGTCTTGACTATAAGTATTTGGACAGTGGCTTTGTGTGTGTGTGTGTGTGTGTGTGTGTGTGTGTGTGTGTGTGTGTGTGTGTGTGTGTGTGTGTGTGTAGGGATTTTGTCACAGGTTCAAAGAAATTGGACAATTGACTGATAAGCATTTTCATTGTCAGGGGTGACCTTATTTCAGATCAGCCAGACAAATAAAATTTGCTTTCCATTTATTACAAGAAAAGTTACAGCAAAGAAATGTAATTTGCAATTTGAATGATGCGGAAGGCTTATCAAATTCTTCTGCTCCTTCGCTAGTCATTGTTGACTGATTAACATTGCTCATTAAAAAATGAAGATTAATCCACAAGTTACAAAAATTATCAATTCATCTGCGATCATCATGAATCAACTACAATCCATTGGCCCCTACTTCAAACTCACCCTGACTGAACAAGAAGTATTTTTTTTTTATATTTATGTTCTATTAAATTAAACAAGCACAAAAGTATTATGCTGACAGATTAAGATATATCACATACCCACATTTGGCCGATCAGTGGCCAGAACATACAATCTTAAAAACTTTAGAGATACATTTTTCAGATATATTTATGTTCTTGCTATAATGCTGGACAAGCCTATCTTTGTTAAGGACTATGTGTTCAATTATGTATAATGCTATCTACAAATTGTCTCCAGACATTTTTCATCGAGCTCAAGTCTGTGAGGGAGATTGAGACAGACGGGAGGTGTTCTGACACAGGATTGATTTACTTGAACAGACTGAATTTTCTCAGTGGTAAACTGGTGATTCTTGGTGACATTAGATTAAAACTTGGCTATCACACCGATCCGCCAAAAAGGCTCCACAAATTTTTCCTGTTATCATACTGGAGCAAAAATAGAATCACAGTGTTTGTTTTGACAAAGTCAAATATCACTTACTCTGCACTGCAAATGGTATATGGCTATGACATGAAGATTTTTACAAGAGAAATCTGAGAATGTGTGTTTTTATTTAAGGTACTTAAATAAAATATTTTCTACTTAATTTTTTTAAGTAGAAAAAGTCAAGAAAAAAATGTGACTTTATCTCAACCTAATTTTTTAAATGTTCAAAAAAGGTAGGCTGATTTATAATCAGTGCTGTTCCTCTGTATGATTACAGTAGCTGACATCGCTCTACTTTGTCTATGTTTCCAGCAGTTAAACAAGTTATTATCAGTGCTTTTGTATTTATGTTTTTTTTTTTTTTTTTTACAGCAGTGACTTAAGCATAAATGTATGATGCATTAAACAAAGTAAATTCTGTACATAAAGCATGCTGCAGGGTATATAGATAAGTAAATCCCTAAAAGCCTGAACTGGCCGATGAGTGATTTTAACCCTATTATTATAGTGAAATGTATAATACACCCAGTATACTTCAGAACTGCATTAAATATCTGTCACTCACTAGGAAAGATTTTTGCAAAAAATATGACATTTACTGGATCTGTATGTACTCTGTCCTGTTTTAGGCCTAGGAGTTATGTATGATAAGAATTAAAAGTATAAAAAGAATACTGAAAACCTAGGTCTAAGAAGGTCTAAGAACCCACCAAGCTTTTGTGGCACTGCCTGCTAATACACTCGTGGCTAATATACATATTATTACTTTTATACTCATAATGAGGTATCCTACATTTAATGGCTACCATCTATCTAGCATGGACCAGATAACAATGAAAAGTAAAAGGCTGACCTAGAACTGTCAAACGCTACCCATGTAGACAGCATATGCCCCCCTCACTACAGCATCACACTCACTTCTTAGCTTTCTTCCCCCCTTCTCTCTGTCTGGCACCTTCAGTCCTGTCTCTTATCCAACTTCACTTCAACCGTGTAATCCTCACACAGACACAGCCAAATCTTAGTGCTTCATATTTCTCACTCTCATCCACCTCATTTTTATCATGTCCTTCAAGACAGGCTAAAAATGAGGAAAAGGCTAAATAAAATCTAAAAAGTGCTTTATTCATATTTACATTTGAAACTCTTTTAAAGATTAAAGATAAATTTAATAACCACAAGAACATGTTCATGCAAGTTTATCGGCACACACTTAAAAAACAGCATTATTTTGGAAAAAAATGCTCACCTGATATAGTAGTCATTTCTTATGAGCAGCAAGTGCTGAAGAATAGATAGTAAATATGACTCAGAGCCTGTATCTTTTACCATATTGGACAGAATGTGGTAAACCTCATCCATATCAGTGCACAGAGTCAAGGAAGTGTCTGTTTGGGGTGCATCAATCACACAGCATAAGAAAAAATATGAAATTATAGCTGTTAATGTGCAGTGAATAACCTAAGATAGAACAAAGTAAAAAATGTATGCTAACAAATCCTAAATTGTTGTTACTTTTAAACCCTCTCTATGTATAAAAGCATTGCTAGAAAAGACTATTACTAGACCCTCTTAAGCAAAATTTGGACAGTAGAAAAGTAAAGTCAATTAAAAAAAGAAAGAAAGACAGACCATTATCATTTTAAAAGCAAGTGTAAGATGAAGGTTTAGTGAGCAGTTTTCTACATATTTGAATAGCATTTAGCAAGAGCCAAATAGCTGAAAGGATGGTTACCGTTTTTTAAAGTAATTTGAAATAGATCTTTATATGTTTATTTATATATAGTGCATTCAAAACGTCCCTCCGCACTGGTGGTGTAGAGTTGGTAGTGGAGTTTGTTTTTAAAGCTGCTGATAATTACACGGATTTAGTTCGTGGAAAATTTCAAGCAGCTTTTCCAAAGACAAGAATGCCACATTGTGATACTGTGCAAAATTTAATATATAAATACAGCTTTCGGCTTCTCCCATTAGGGGTCGCCACAGCGGATTATCCGTATTTATGATCCGCATGTTTGATTTGGCACATGTTTTACGCTGGATGCCCTTCCTAACGCAACCCTCCCCATTTATCCGGGCTTGGGACCGGCACTAAGAGTGCACTGGCTTGTGCAACCCTAATGGCTGGGGTTGGTTCCCTGACAATACATGATTGAGAATAATTATGAGTTCAATTAAAGGATATTTTCTCATAAATTACTCTACGCGGCCACTGCAGAGAGACTTTTGAATGCACTATATTTGTATTTTGATGTAATATGGCAATTAAATGCACTAAATGGGTTTATTTATCAACAATATTCTTATATGCAAGTTCAACAAAAAAATTTAAATATTTCTAAGAAGAAAAACAAATAACTTGTTAATTTTAAGACACCCATCTTATTTTCTCTCATTTAGTGTTGCTCTTTAATAAAGGCAAAAGTATCTGATTACTCGAATAATTGATGGAACAATCATTAGAATACTCAATTACTACAATAATCGATAGCAGCAGCCCTGGTTGGGAAGAACCTTCCAAACAATATCTGATTTCCATTGTAGAAGTTTTTTCTATGCTTTAATTTCAGAGAACACTAAGACATTAAACTGTAATTTTCAATAAAAACTGGAAAAATTGAGCTGTTATGAAACTATTAATTAGTAGTGTAATTAGCTAATAAAGTAGAGGTGGTACCTAAAATATACAAGTAGGTTACAAAAGATCTTCTAGAAATGAAAAAATTAAGATACAGAAAATACAGAACAGAGATTTCTTAATATGAGAAAACAAAAAGAGGTATTTTTTTAATAAAAGACCATTAAAAATACAAAGCAGTATCAAAGACATTTCTTCAGTGGTTTTGGATACCCAGAGATATCGGAATGATCAGAACTGTGCCATGTATTTGTCCACTAAAGTGTATTTTTTAATAAAACTAAAGCTAAGATTAAAACAAATCTAAGATTAAATCGTTCTCACTGCCTTCCTATAAGCTTTTGCCAATTGTATAGGCTTATATGAAATCAGCAAGAACAATATAATGAACCAAAATCCCCAAGTACCCTAAATATATGATGTAAAGCTAAAATAAAATAATTAATCCAATGAATATTTTCGATTTTTGATGATACCTGATATTTTAGATTAACTCCTAAACAGCATGAACTATCCCTTTCTCTAACCATTAACAAAAATGGATAGGTGTTTTATTTTGTTGAAAAATTTTGTGGTTTTAGACAGTTTATTATTGTTTTCCCTCACATTTTTCATTTACAAATTCCCATACTTTTCCAGATTCAAATATGCAGACATCCCTAAATATTTTTAAGACCATATTTAACAGATGAAATTATTTTACATTTCCACTATAATATGTGTTACGTAACATATATCTCATTAACGTCAGAGATAGAATCTCTGATTTTTTCCTGCCGTTTAGTCACACGGTCAGGGGCACTGTACTGTCATGGCAACTGCTGCATCACAATATTGTAACAACCAATCACAGCTGTGCAGATGCAGTCTAGCACCAATCTTTTGGCAGTGCTGAGCGTCTGCTTATAACTCCACAAAAAAACACCTTTTGGGCACGTCCACACTAATACATTTTCATTTTAAAAAATGCATGTTTTTCTCTCCGTTTTGGGCTTCCATCCACACTGATACAGCATTTTCAGTGAATAAGAACCATAGCTTTTTGAAAATGACATTTTCACATCGCATTGTGGACTGTGAAAAGAGCCAAAAAGTAAATAAACACCAGGCAGAAATGAAGTAGGTTGAGGTATCTTACATTTGGCTCATGTCCAGAACAGGGACACAAGCGTTTTTAGATGTATCAGTGTGTATAAGCAAGTTCTTGGAAACGATTGGAAACGAAAGTGTGGACGTGGAGCGATTTTAGACGAAAAAGGCCATTTTCAAATTTATCCGAATTAGTGTAGACATCACCTTAGTTTTATTTATTTTTTTTTTATTCTAAATTCTTCATTTTATATAAAAAAAAAATCAATAAATAAATAATAAATAAATACAATACGTTGGACGTGCTAGCGTAACTCTCACCCCACTGTGAGATGCCCCACACTCGCTAGTTGTCAACGGAGTAAAGTTGTCTCAATGTGTATTTTTTTCAGCTTCAAACAGCAATTTTAGTGATAAAAGCATGTCTTCCAAGCACCCGAATTTGTCTCCTGTTTGTAGTGAAAATGAAGAGGAAAGCTATAAGTTTAGAGCAGAAAATAAAAATTATGAATCAGCATGAAGCAGGAAAGACTGTCACAGTCATAGTAGCATCTTCGACTTATGATATATTTTAATTACGATGGAGTCGTCCTAATGTATCTCCATCGTAAGTAGAGGACTACCTGTATAAGCAAATGGTAATAGACTAATTTATTTTTAAATGAATGACCATCTCACTGGTGTGGTCCCTCAGTGATAAGCAATGTTCTTTCAGCCACTAATTAAAATTCAGCAGCTGCCTGGAGTTGACATTCATGAGAAAAGCACCAAATGAAGCAGAATAGTAAAAAGGTGAAAAGGCTGTTGGGCTGAAGAAAACAAAAGTATTTTTTTGCTAATGTGTAATTATTTGGGAAAATTCCCATCTATAGAGAAAAAATGTTAAATATACATAACCACATGGGAAGTTATCAGAAGCTGTGAAATACTAAAATGTCAATCTCTTCCTGGAGTCTGCACAGGCGCCAATTGAAAAGGAGGCACTGGATTTAAGAATTAAGCACCTGAAAGAGACCAGCACATCTCACTCACAAGCTGCTGTTCACGGAAAAGAAATTGCTGTGAAAAGGATATTCCATTTCTGTGCGGATGTCATCTAGCCGGTGAGACAGCTCAATAGAATCCTCCTCCTTATTCTCATTGAACACCTTCAGCTGAATGTCCAATTCTTCTGTCTCTTTCAGCTCCTGTCATTACAGAAGAGGTGAAAATGAGTATGTAAAATCATTAAAAAAAACAGCAGGGATGTACACATAGAGGTTACCTATATCTCCATCCAAATTGTTGAATTGTTGTCACTTGAATCTAAATGATGTATTATTTAAATATACCACAATTACAGTAGATTAAAGTTTCTGATTGCATTTGACTGCTCATTGCTATGGTGCCCTAGTCCTATTCTCTGACGATGTATAAAGTTGTGAGTGTCAAGTGTTTAAAAAGATCCAGAGAGTGTAAAACAAATGGTAAAAACTTTTGTCAAATTCTTATCAAATACTAAAATAGTATAAAAGGGAATTCTACTTAAAAAAATGACATAAAAAAAAACTCACTGGCAGGATCTTTTTCAGTCCACAGCGCAGAAACTCATTCCGTAAATGGATTCTGAAGTCCAGATCATCCGGAGAAGTTACCAGGGCATTGATTAGCTGCATACAGGCTGTCTGTGTTTGTAAGACACACACATACCCAACACACACATACACAAACAAAAATTTTAATACAGACACAGTCTAATCCGATTATCCGATTACTCGAATAATCGATGGAATAATCGTTATAATACTTAATTACTATAATAATCGATAGCAGCAGCCCTGGTTGGGAAGAACCTTCCAAACAATATCTAATTTCCATTGTAGAAGTTTTTTCTATGCTTTAATTTCAGAGAACACTAAGACATTAAACTGGAAAAATGTAGCTGTTCTGAAACTTTTAATTATTAATGTAATTAGCTAATAAAGTAGAGGTGGTACCTAAAATATACAAGTAGGTTACAAAAGATCTCGTAGAAGATAACAACCTCACAAAGTAGATGCTAATTATTACCAACATGTTTATATAATTATATTTGTGTGGTAAGTAAAAAGTAAAAAAATATTCTATGTAAAACAATGAAATATGATATACTCTATGTACTGTATAAGACAGGATGAAGGAGAAGTGTCTCAACAACAAACAGCTAATAGCATGCACATCTATTTAGTAAATTTTTAAACCACTCATAGTGAAGATGTAGAAGGGATGAGCTAAGATATACTAAAACAAATATACAGATATACTAAAACCATTGATAGTTTCGAAAAGCTCTACATTAGACAGGCCTTCGCTGGCTGTAAAGTGACTCCTAGATGAAGCAACATGAGGAATAATGTATAAAGAATAACTGTCATATGGAATCCTCAGAAACACTTTCAAAGAAAAAAGAGAGTAAAAATAAAGGGGGAAAAAATCCCTATGTATTGGAACTCTTTCTTCATGCTCACTGTCAAGTCTTCCATTATTTCATTTAAAGAGTTCAAGGGCCTAACGTGAATAATCTAAGGTCAAACATTTCCTGCAAGTAGTTGTGAATATAGTAAGCAGCTCACAGATAGAATTCTGGTTCATAAATATTATTATTTTTTTATTTTATGGTAAAATATTTATGAAGTGGAAGTTAACAGTGTTGCTGGTACAGAACAACATTTGTTTATCCTTTAAAAAAGTTATTTGCAAAAACAAACTAAAAAATTTTTCAACACTTTTTACAAAACACAGATTGCCTACACACTCACATATTTGGTTAAAAAAATACCACACATGTAAATTACCAGGCATTTGCACAGCAGAGCTGGAAATTGGTGATGATTACAAAACTGTTCATTAAATTAAATTAAACTATTAAATCAAAGCTAACAGAGCTAAAACTATAAGTAAAGCATATTATTTCTTTGAAGATTTTGGTTAAACAGCATAACAGCAACTGAAATGGTGCCATTAATATAGCATTAACACAAAATTACTGGGATTAACAAAGTTTTTTATACATTTAAATGTAATTATAATACATAAGCTGAATATAAAATTGCAGAAACTCATAAAAAATATGAACTGAAGTTAAATAAATTGAGATGAAGTTAATCAATATATTTTTCTATTAATTAGCATTTAAAAACGCTGGGGCATAGCCTTTTTCAGACAACCAAGATGTACGAAAAGATATACTTAAATCGTTTACACAAGACAATATGTTATTTCATGCGCATCCTGGAAGTCTGAAAACTTTCATGAAAAGCTAATGATAAACCTATTTTCTTGTGTAAATGATTTAAGTATAAATGTATTCATATCCAGTTTGATAAATGCAACCCAATGTCTGAACACCTGCACTGGCAAGAAAAAACAAAACAGACCAAAATAATTTTTAATCGCATTAAAAACCCCGACCTTGTAGCCCTTCACAGGTTTTTATAGTTCTTAATTTCTTGTAATGTTATGCAGCTGCAAAGTGTTTTCATTCACACAGCAATTAGTAATTTACAGTTAAGAATCTACTTCACTGCAAAAAAAAAAAAAAAAAAACACAGGATGTGTGTTGCATATTGAGACTTGGTCTGTACAGGAATTTTTAAAGTGAAGAGAGGATGCTAAACTCTCCATCATGGCATGTATCTTCTTAAAATGAGAGTGTAATTATTGTGAATATTTTTGTCTTACTGAAGAATTTCAGCCTAGTGAGACCAACAAGCTCAAGTCAAGTGTCCACATATTTATGACTGAATGGTGTTTACATGCAAATTAAAGATAATATAATATAACACTGTATAACACTAATCATCAGATCATACTAAGGCACCCATTCCCAAAAAATACAATTTGTATAAGAACAATAATGTAATAACATTCAAAGGTTGTTCATTCAATGTTCGTATCACATAAACTTAAATTAATTACATAAATTGTTAGCTAAGAAACGTATATAATTGTTGATTTGATGAGGATTTCTGCAAGGATGTTTTAACATTAATGGAAGGAATCCAGGTGTGAAGCATTTTAACTTCAAGAGGGAAAGACAGGTTGGTGAGAGAAGAGCTTTTGTAGCTTAGCCTAAATAGCCTCACGATGAGACTGCCACTGACAGCAACACATTAGTATCCAAAACTTTAAAATGTTAGTAAAATCATTGTGTGTGTGCAACAACACTGCATAATAATAACTGCAAAACTAAGAACAAACGACATTATGACAATCCAATATATTACTGAATAAAAGTGTTAAATGGAGGAAAAAGAAAATATAGATTTTATTCAAATCAAATATAGTATAGACATTATTTAGTGAGGGCTGTAACAACGAGTTGTATGGGAATTAGCAGTCATCATGTTGTTACTTTATTTTCTTGCAAAGGACAGAGAACTGACCTGAAGCTGCTGAGCTTCATGGTTCTCTAAACCCTCTACGATTGAAGTGAATCTCTCTTTGTTATTTCTCTCAGCTGCAATTGTCATGGCTGCCAGGATCTTATCTAGACTAAGAACAATAAAAAAAGGCATTAAAAGACATAGCATTAGCAATTTATATAAATTAATTATTCTCAGTAACAATATTAGTATATTTTTCTATTGAAACTATCTCATGTTTTCTATATTTATTAGTGGTGTCTGCTACACAGGATGTCACTATATAATTATACTATATGATATAACAACAACAACAACAATAATAATAATAATAATAATAATAATAATAATAATATGAAGAAGAAGAAGTCTGACTGCATACTGTAAAATAGTATGTGATTACAATGGTGCCTGGTGCTAAACTGAGCAATCTTACAAAACAAATATGTCCTTTGTTATAACATATTGGATAGAAACGGAGAAACACAATAACCTTACATGTTTTCCTCTCCAATAATACAGACTGCAGACAGGATCTTCACAATCTCTGTCATCATATTCGGCTGCTTAGGATCAATAGCCCTGGCCAGTAGGAGTAGGCTTCGCTCATCCCCAAGTATCCTTTGCAGTCCATACTGAAATTGTCAACAGCTCACAAGTTTATATTAATTACACCATTAAAAGAAAAGCATTTCAAAAGAAGTTATAAGCAGTGGTTTTGACAGAAATAATATGTACCAAGTAATGTGTACAAGGCACTTGATTTTTATAAGGCAGAAGGAGTGTTACTAGGAGTAAAAACTAAACAGATGTCATTTATAACATAACCAAATTGTCTACTTTTAATAAGTAATTACGTTGGTAAAGTCAAAAATTAAGACACCATATGGGACCACTATACAGTATAACTAAATATAATAAAAATATTTCACATTTGTGCTGGGATTAAAATGACAAAATCAAAATAGAAACATTTGAGTGGTATTCTCTCTTTAGGTGCCTACTGTTTTCAGCAAATTAAAATATCACACATGAAAAATGCATTTGAAATCCTAAATTTGCTGATTTCTATTTATGAAACTCTAGCACACATATAATCTATACTATAATCTCAAAAGCATACCCAGAATATTGACTCTGAATACATGTAAATATCACATGCCTGCTGCATACTGACTTTTTTTTTTACTTTTGTTTCTTTTAATTTTCTTTTTTTTTTTCTTTATCAAAAAGTTAAATTAATCCATCCAGTTTTATGCTGTATTCATCCACTTAGCACACCTTATTGTTCATAAAGGCTTTGAGGCACTGGATAAGTTTGTGTTGGTTCTTCTTGTCAATGCCCTCTTGTCTGGAAAAAGTGAGATAAACACTTGAATTATCAATGGTGCTGCAGATAAAATTGCTCAAATTATTGACAAAATAATAATACATACTGTTTCTTGTCAATAAGCTTCTCCAGCACATCCAAAAGCAGTCCAAGACCCTCATGGCCGAAATTGTTCACCCAGCTAAAAAAAGAAATTGAAACAAGCAAAAAACACTATATAAATATATGTCTGTATGATTTTACTTAACAGTTGCCTGTTATTGTTACACGGTTGGACAAATTAAAACATGTCTGCAAATAAACCTGGACTGAAAATAAGCAGGGATTTAAATTCCTGACATCCTGTACTAGACACAGTGTTCAAAAACAATACCACCTTAAGCGTTAAAAAACAAGGACGACTTCACTAGCAGCGACTAACGGAAAGAGAGCTAAACAAAATTCTCATTGCTCATCACAAAGTAAATTTCAAAAAAGTCATTGACCGATACCAACAAACAGATACTCATATTTGATCTGAAGAAATAGTATAAATGCAGCCCTGGTAGTGCCCCTTTCTTCTAAATAGTGGGCCTAAACACTTTCAAACAGTGGACAATGTGGTGCCTCTTTTGCCCACTGCATCATTATGAGGTCAAATAAAAAATACATTTTTATTTGTATTGGGGCAGTGGAAGTAAAACCAAAGTCACAGTTTGCACAGTAGAGAAGTGGGGCAGTTTGTTTGCCCTATGGCCACTAATACATGTTATAAAAATGCTTTTTTTTCAGGTCAGAATTAAGCACTCTCTTGTCATCTTCCTAAATGAAGTCCACACAAAAACAGTAATTATTATGTTAATTTACGTCAGATGAAAATCAGTAGGTGCAGTGCTTTGGGGAAAAAACAATATAATTTAAAATACTTGGTTTGTTCATATGTAATGTTGCTAACCTAAGCCATGATGACATTTATGTCATTGCACTATGTTACTGAACATCTTTTTTTAGCACTTCAGGAAAAAGATGGCTCCACGAACTGAAATCCTGCAGGCACTCCAAAAACTGCTGCACCCATTTAGTTCTTTAACTGTATCTCCCGTCACCGTGCCACAGGACACTCACAAAAATGGTCTCCACGGACAATCCAAGCCCTTCATGTTGCTCATTGCTGGTGGAAGATCATTTGGTGGCAGTTCCTAGTTCAGATGTTCCTGGTTGTTCCTGTTCTTGCTGTCTCTTCTCCGCCTAACCTTGCAAGTCCCAGCTCCGTGGAAGCAAGGTGCAGGGGTACAAAAAAGCCCCCTATAACCTGGTTTCGTCTCCATGTTTCCTTCACCCTTTCTGCTTCGTCTCTGAAGTGTCCTTTAACTACATCTCTCTACATAGGTAGAACCTTCCATCACTCTAGACTGAGGCAAAACCCGGGCAAGTTATTATGGACTGACCAGATTAAAGCCCAGAGCTCAGGTAACATTCCCACAATGTCTGTCTTCCTCTACACCATCACATTTTATACAGGGGAGCAGCAATTGTTTTTTAAACAATCCCCTACATTCTGCATTTTTGTAGCACTTTTCAACAATAAACACCGTCCCAAACCTTTTACAGAAATATATTACTGTTGAAAATTAAAAAAGGGCATTCAAACTATTCGAGACTTTGGTTCTCTAAATAGCACAGAAGTTACTGACCTGACAGGATTGCTGGTTAGAGACACACGCAGAGACTCAAGGCAGTTGAACAACCTCTCCTCATTAATGCCAGAGCGCAGCTCATGCACATATTCCTGTGATGACAGCGTGCACTCATGCTTGCTGTTTCTCAGCCCTCCCTGCATTAATAAGACAAATGATAAAAAAAAATAACATTACAAATTAAGAATTGACACTCAACAGCCACTTAAATACATTAATTGTATCCATTAATTTCAGCATTCTGCATCAGACTGGTTGACTACAAGTATATCATTAATATTACATATTATTTTTAGAATATTTATCAGTCATTCTTATGTCAAACTGTTTTCATTCCCCAAAAGTATGTAAAACCTTCTAATAGACTAGCTATTTAAAAATCCATGAGATTGGGATTCAAATCAGTAAATGCAAACCTGAAAAAAAGTATGTTTGACGACAAAAGAAATTATTATTCTCTAATATGCCCTAGTGCATCATTCTATTCATATTATTATATTATACTAGCTGAAAGTACCCGTGCTTCGCTACGGAAGGCAGAACGCTAAGCAATATGGCAATAAGCAGTAAGCACTGAGCAGGACTGGATGATCAGAGATCAGAACGTAACGTCAACAAATAACGTACTACCCCTTTGTAGTACCGATACAGGGCAAACTACTTTGAAAATAATTTTTATCGTGCATCTAACATCTAATAAGAAACAATGTAGTAAGTTTCATTAGGATCCGTACTGTTATTTCGAAGAGTTTACAATGCGTGAGAAATCGCGTTTTTCGCGAGTTAGCCGCGATCCAGGGCGAATTTTTCAATTCGGTTTTATTGACAAGAGTGAGGGAGAGAGATAAACACAAGCACACACTCACACGCACGCACACACACACACACACACACACACACACACACACACACACACACGCACGCACGCGCCCATACACACACACACGCGCACGCACTCACGCACACACAAGTCCTTAAGAGAGTCCGAGGTGCGCTTGGGGAGAAGCGTAGCTGATCCGAGATGCGCGGGGAGGAAAAACGCAGCCGGTACCGGATAGTGGAGTCCGAACGGAACGGAAAACGTAGAATCCTGCATGAAGCAATGCACCCATTCATACAGTACGCAGCATCCAACACTTTCAATAATGAACGGGGAGTGAGTGTGAATGAGGGGTTTATGTAGGAGCGGGGTGGAGTGATGATGAGTCCCAGGTGTGCATAGTTAAGCCTGGGGCTCCAGAGAGAGCGGAGGCATGAGAGACAACGAGCCCCAGGTGTGCGTGGTTAAGCCTGGAGCTCTAGGGAGAGCGGAGGCATGAGAGCCACAAAAAGGGGCATGGCAGGTGGATCCCTGACAGGTTTATTCTGTAAATCATATTTTTCTATAATGGACAAAAGATTCATTGCATTTTTCTTTTTAATCACTTTAAGGGCTTTTGTGAAAGAAAGAAATTCGTTATAAAATGCAAAAAACTTTGGTTTTACTTTCAAGTAGTTCGATTTGTGTATATAAAATTTTCCCATTAGAAGTATATTATTAACAAGAAAGTCGTCTTTGTTATTGTTCATTACAAGTCCAAAGATAATGTTCTTCACAGTGAAATTTCTTAGATGGGGAACCTTTGGGTAAAGCCAGTTATGGATATCAGACCATAAAGCGTCTGAAGTACAACAGTCTGCGGCAGGAGAAAGTTGTAACGTATGTGTAAAAGTATACAAACTAATCTTTATGTCATGATATACTGCAGCATCTCCAAAATCACCGCATATGAATGTCCTTCCTTAAAGTAGCTATGAATTAATTCCATTTTCTCCTTGCTTGCCAATATTTACTTTACTGTTACTGTTATTTTCTTATATTTAAAGGTGCACTAATCGAAATAAAAAATAGTTTAAAGTAAACAGAGAACTTTACACATGTACAAGAAACAAAGTTATAAGATTTCATACTTCCTGTATATCTTGAATGACAGGTGTCTCGTCCAATGATCGGTAAGTGTTCCATTCACAAACTATACCTACCTCTTCCAGTTTGTCTGAATTGTTGTGTTTTCGTATTTGTTATTATGTTTTCGGATGTTATTTTGTTTTTGCATTTGTTATTTTGTTTTCAGATTTGTTAGTGTTTTCTAATTTGTTAATTTGTTTTCTGATTTGTTAATGTGTTTTGCACTTCTCAGCCACCGTATTTGAGATTTTGTTGCGAAAATTTTCAGTGATACACATTTTCTCAAGAAAGTAGTTGTGCATCCATTAACTTTCTACTTGTTCACTGTCAAAGTAATTGTACCAACATGAATGTTCAATGTCTGTATAAATAGTTAATTAGCTTTTCTATTTTCTAGCTGTCTATGTGCTTGTTCTGTTGTTTAAAGTGTTGTTCAAAGTCTTTTACAATGACCTTCTTAGAAATTCAATATTATTTAGTAAGCACAAAAACATTTTATATTTCCAAATCTTACTTTTCAGAAAGATGTAAGTATGTCAGTAAAGAAAGCAACATACAGTATGCATGTAATGTTGCATGTATAGATGCAATTTAACAATTTCCCTATGGGATCAAAAAGTATTATCTGAAGTCTGAAAATGCCACTTACTGCAACGAGGACCACCACCACTTCTGCAGCACACACACAAATTTACATGTAAATCTAGTCCCATGCAAAGAGACACGCCAGTTATAAGTTTTGTTTTTTAACAATTAAAGCTCCAAGGATACATATGATTGCTTTTTGCTCTGTAGTTTTAGACAATTGGCAAGTGGGTGAGAAGTGCAACACCCAAGCTTTGTGCATAACATTAATTAATGTCTACTTATTTTATTATTGAAAGCAACAACTAGAAAGCAGTACACTGACAAGGTACACTGGCTCTCAAAAGTTTATTACTGTATTAATATGTACGTAATTAAACCTACTGTTAGCCCAATGCTTTATTGTTTCTGGAATTGCTTTGAGTAGCTGCACAATTATGCAACTTGTAATACATAACACCACTTCTTAAAATGTTTTGATCATTTCAACTACACAAATTATATATAAATAAATTATGATGCAAGATCTTTAGAAGATATTTTCCTGCCATTCAGCTGTGGCAAAATTAATGACAAAATATAAGGTCTGTATGGACACTTCCTGACTGACATAAGGAGTTTCTTGTTGCAGCCAGGTCCCCAAAAGCATCATTAAGTGACATTGACCTGCAGCTAAAAAGCTCAACACCTGCAGCTAAAAAGCTCAACATTGGAACAACATGATATAACAGAGAAAGGTTTTGAGACATGCATTCTTGAGAGATTGTGAGACAAGTCAAACACTTGCAGAAAATTGGAGGGAGCTAAGCGCAGTACAAGGTGTGAAGTGCTTGAGGTAAATAGGTGCTAAATGGTTTCGGCTTTGTAGGTAAACATCAGTGTTTTAAATATGATTCCATATTTAGGAAATTGGAAGCCAATGATCATGTCAGATTAACAATGTGTGAAGAAAAGGACAGTTGCTTGTCTATAGTTAGCCCAAAGTTGCACACAGTGACTGAAGGTGAGATCAGATATTTGTCCATAGAGATCACAAGATCTTGATGTGGGGATGAAGAATCTGGGATGAACAACAGTTATGTTTTGCTGGGATAAGGATGAGATGACATTGCCAAGAGGTTGGTGGGTATACAGTTTGGTATACAGTAGATGAGAACAGGTAAGGACCAAGTACTGAATCTTGTGAGGCACCTGTGTAAAGACTGTGGATCAGACTTGGAGCAGATGTGGACTCCCATGTTAACTTATACGACCCAACTTCTAGGGAGAAAGCAAACCACTGACATGCTGTACCATGAATACAAATAATCCAGAGGATGGGCAAGAGAGTCAAGTGGCTGGCTATGGCTATACCTGTGAGAAATATAGAGACAGTTGATTATAAATAGTTGTCATGTTAGGAGTGGAAGTGCAAGTGCATTTGAAAATATATATATTTTATACTCTTTTTTTATAGTGCAAGCATAAAATATCTAATAAAATCAAAAAGACCAAGGAATAGCATTACCTAAGAAGGAAGCTGAAGACTGAGGAAAACCAAAAACCAACATGGAAGACGTGAGTGCTGTAAAAGGTGTGACTTATATACAAGTGCTATTTGCCTGACAATGTGTTTCAGGTGTGAGTGATGACAGCTACATGTGAACAAGACATGATGGTGCAGTTACTGATGAATTGTAGCCCTGACAACAGTCCATTCAAGGATTTTGAAGGTAATTTTTTTAATTAAAAAAGTATTATTATTGGTTTCTTGAGGATCGGAATTACCATTGCTTGTTTAGAAAATTGTTTTTGAAACAGAAGAGGAATCCTGAGTGTGTAGTATATTAATTTCTCATAATAAAAGGTGGCAAAATCTTCAGCAGTCGGGAAGGACAAGGAGGATCCAGTGACTTAAGCATTGAAGAAAACATGCTATGGAGCTTGAAAGGTGCAAAGGTTTCCAGCTTTTGTTTATAGGAGCAGCATGCAAGTAATTTCAAGTGAGAATATAGAAAAAAAACAGCACAGAATAAAACCAGATCAATTTCAATGTATGATTTCTTTCACATTCTCTCTGCTGTTCGTAATTCTCCATGATTTATCATTAACAATGATGACAGCGAAAAGCAACAATTAAAAATTTCCTTGGTTTAGAATATATAGAACAGAGGAGTTTTATGTATGAGGAAAGTGAGGAGAGGATATTGGACTTTGAAAGGACCTTATCGCTTCTTCCAAGATAAAAAATTTGAGGACTACACAACTTTATTACTACTAGAAGTACAATTATATTAGCAGAATATGGTTAAAAAAAAAAAAAAAAAACACCAGCCTAAATTAATTCATGTATGAAGGGCAAGCAAGTCAAAGGAAGCTAACTTTTATTGCATTTTTTTTTTATATCTGCAGATTACTAGATCTCAACCCACACACACTGAAGGGGTTTTCAGAAAGGCAAAAGAGAAAACATCTTCGATGCATTCTGACCACCTTCGATATGTCATTCTAGCTGTAAAAATGTGTAACAATGTCTCAACTTGCCATTGCGAAGCGCACACACACCAAGAGAATCCACTGCCACTTCCAAGGCAGAGGAGACACCAGGTGCATGTGGCAGGGCATTCAGGCACCAGTTTGAGATGCAGAACAACATGGCGGCGAGGAAGACCACTCCTCCTCCCAACGACCAGGTGTTCTGTCTATCCACAGCTAAAGTAAAGAAATGTCTATTCAGAGTTAACCCACGAAAGTCTGCAGGACCAGACAACATTCCTGGCAGAGTGCTCAGGGAATGTGCAGAACAGCTAGCGGATGTCTTCACGGACACCTTCAACATCTCCCTGAGCAGCGCAGTTGTTCCTACGTGCCCCAAGACAACAACCATCATCCCTGTGCCAAAGAAGTTTACAGTCTCCTGCCTTAATGACATTCGTCCCGCCACACTCACACCCATCGGGATGAAGTGCTTTGACAGGCTCATCATAAGGCACATCAAGACCCAGATACCACCCTCACTGGACCCCATGCAGTTCACGAATCGGCCAAACCGTTCCACGGACTACACCTCTCCAAGACTCTCCATCTCGCCCTTACCCACCTGGACAATAAGGACTTGCATATGAATGCTGTTTATAGACTTCATGTCAACAATCAACAGAATCATCCCTCAGCACCTCAGTCTACTGGGCCTGGACACCTATCTCTGCAACTGGATCCTGGACTTCCAGACTGGGAGACCTCAGTCAATCTGGATCGGGAACAGCATCTCCAGCACCACCACACTGCGCACTGGGGCAACCCCTCAAGGCTGTGTGCTCAGCCCAATGCTGTTCACTCTGCTGATTTACGACTGTGTAGCAATGCACAGCTCAAATCACATCATCAAGTTTGCCGATGACACGACCGTGGGGGGGTTTATCAGCAAAAATGATGAGTCAGCATACAGAGAGGAGGTGCAACAGCTAACAGCCTTGTGTAGAGCCAACAACCTGTCTCTGAACGCTGATAAAACGAAAGCGATGGTTGTTGACTTTAGTAGAGCAGAGTGGCTATTTTTCACTGATCATCGATGGATCCTCAAGAGCACCAAATTTATTGGTGTTCATCTGGCGAAGAACTTCACCTGGTCACTCAACACTAGCTCCATCACCAAGAAGGCCCCGCAGCATCTCTAATTCGTGAGAAGGCTGAGAAAGCCTACCTCCCTTCCCCCATCCTGACCCTGTTCTCTCCCCTCCATCACGAACATTTACACAACACGCTGCATCCACAAAGCGAACGGCATTGTGGACAAACCCACACAAACCTTACACACACGCTTTACTCTCCTAACATTAGGGAAGCGGTTCCGAAGCCTTTAGGCCTCACATCCAAACTATGCAACAGCTTTTTTCCCTCAAGACTCCTCAACACAGAACTGAACTGAAACTCACACTCACTCAACTGTGTGTTACTGAGCAGCTACAAATCTCAACTCAAACACATACTCATTTTACACATCCATGTCTTAAACCCCACCCAAATTATATCATTTTATTATTACATAACTGTTTACATGCTGTTTTTTTGCACATCCATTTAACTGCTGCTTTTGCTGTTATGCACAACCCTTTGTGTTTACATTTTGTGTTTATTTACAAGCACCCTTGTATACAGTTCTCTGTGTTTTGCACACGGTACTGTATAACATACAGTAGGTTTACTGGCAGCGCTATTTTGTGTTTCCTGTATTTGTACCACACTGTCTTGTGTTGTCTGTTTGCACTGTCTTGTCCTGCACTTTTAGCACCAGGTTGCACACGATGCACTTTATGTGGCGAGGACAAATTACTTTAGTCCTTAGCTCTGTGTTCTGTTATGTAGCTCTATGTTGTTTTATGTAGCACTAAGTTTCTGGAGGAACATTGTCTCATTTCACTGTGTACTGCATCAACTTGAAATGACAATAAAGTCTTCTTGACTCTTGACTTAACTTGTAATGTAGCACATTTTCTGCCCTTGCCATTAATTAGTAAATGTACTGTTTGATTGCAATAATCTCTCATTTATGTAAATACAACAAAGACCAAAAAAACATAATGCTTATTATAAAGTTATGTTCTAGAGATATATTTTTTCCCTTCTTTTTTTTTTTTTACAGAACTTAAAACAGTGGACATTAAGTCTAAGGTCATTATTAAGTAACTAGAATAATGAGACCTCAGCTATAAAGCTGGCTGAGCCTACAGTCATAACCAGAACTTTAAACCATGCCAGGTTGCACACTTCACATTTCCATTTGTAGGCAAGTGCAATGGGAGGAACAAATAAAACATGCAAAAGAGAAATCTTGAAGCTTGCTGGACATATGTTGCTTGATTATATTAAAAGATTTCTCTACACAGATACCTGGTCTCTTACAGTATGTATTTTCCCTTGCTGTCCACTCTAGCTGTACCAAGACACTAACAATATTTGTTCAATTAAAAGAGACTTTAATCGAAAATGTATTTCTTCATTTTGACATTTGATTTGAAGAAAGAATTTAAGAATTATTTACCAGATTGGGTCATGGTTCATCTAATAGAAAAGAAAGTTTCCTCCATGTAATAAGCTGCTGTGTGATGAGTTGTGCTGACACACAAAAACGTGTACACGCTTACAAAAGTAGAGCCTCCTGTTTTAACTGATGAGCAATGCAATCAGTCAAACTGTCTTTCTCCTGCTTGGTGATTATCAAAACAGAACCCAGCATTAATCTGTGATTTTAATGACACCCATCATATATTATTTTTTTTATCTGTTTTAAATCATATTAAGATGTTACATCAAGCGTCTAGTGTATTTATATTCTGTGTATGTGTCTTTACTCATACATTAGATATCTTTGGCCCTAAGGAACATGTGGTTAATGTCTTACTATTATCTTACAGTGTACTGGGAAACCTAATCAAATTGTGCCCTTGGTTCCTATTCATTCTACCCCTGTAACTGGGAATCTTTACAGACTTGCTTGCTGACTGTGTTAGTCTTCTGCCTAGAATTGTCTGAAATCTATGCCTACCAAACATGTGAAGTTACTTTTGCTTCTGTTGCGGCTGATAACAAAATCACAATCCACACTTTAAAACCCAAAGTTTAAAACTTCCATTTAAGAAGTTTGCATGTATTGTATTTGTCTGTGTGTATGAATGGCATAGAAGCACAGTTTTCTACTACACACACTAAAGCAAACGTGATGCTTGTGGTGTTTTTTTCTCACTATATACAGTAAGGGCTGCTATGAGAGACACTTTACCAGCATTTCACCATTTAATTTCATAAAAAATACTATTGCTAGATACACACTGAAACACAAAGGTCTTTATTACATGTCAAAATATAGGTTAGTTTAAATTGAATCATTTGTTTTTGAATTTCTTTGGATCTCGGGATGATGTCTAGCATTTGAGGATCTTTTGGTCTACTTCGCTTTGTCAGGCAGGTCCAATTTAAGAGATTTCTTGATTGTGAACAGGTGTGGCAGTAATCAGGCCTGGGTGTGGCTAGAGAAATTGAACTCAGGTGTAATAAACCACAGTTTTAACAGGGGGCAAACACTTTTTCACACAGGACCGTGTAGTTTTGGATTTTATTTTACCTCAACAATAAAACCCTGCAAGTTTGATGATCTGAAACATTAAAGTGTGACAAACATGCAAAAAAGAAATCAGGAATTAAGAATTCACATCACTGTAAGAGTACAAACTGTAGAAAGCATATGCAATATTATAAGTGGATTCATGGAAAATTTCCTCCCTGGCCCTAAAATGTTTGTGCTTTAAATCAGTGGTTCCAACTCATATGGCCAATTTTAAAGGGGTTATTGTAAATAATTTACTTTTCCTTACATTGTTTCCGAATGGAAATATTATAGTTAGTTGACGACTTTTCAAATTTGAGTAAATTTAATTTCCTCTTTGCCCACATTCAAAAATGACTATCATTACTACACATCCAGCCTATCTACTAGTTTACTACTGTAATGACTTACTGTCTGGATGATCTAGCAACTGCATAAGTAAGCTTCAGTTAGTCATTTTCAGTTATTTTATTTAGAAAATAGGATCACATCACCCCTGGCTTATTCAATCTAAACTGGCTCCCAATTCAATCTTGCAGTGATTACAAAACACTATTACTGACATATATACCAATGAATATTCTAGCGCCACATTATCTGAGCGAATTTTGGTTTCATTATGATCCACCATGCCTACTTTATTTAAAAGGTGCTGGCTATTTGTTGGTACCTTGAATAATGAAAACTACAATAGGAGGCAGAGCCGTCTCTTACAAAGCCCCATAATTATGGAACAGCCTTTTAATTAGTGTTCAGGACTCACTCTCTGTGCTGGCTAAAGTTTAAGCTGAAAACTTTGAGCTTTTTGTCAGTAGGTTTTTCAGTATGTTAAAGAAACAGATTTCAAGGGATAATGGATTATAGTGTTTTTATGAACTGTTATATTTGGATCCTGTCATCCACCCACTCTTGCTAGAGCCTTTTGTCTGTAGGTTTTGCTTAGGTAAAAGAGTAGATCTGGAGGGATCATGGATATAAAGTGTTTTGTAAACTGGGATATTTGGATGCTGTTGTCCCCCCCACTCTCACGCATTCACTCAGATTTGTTGACGGTGGTGCAGCCGGCAGCTCTCTGTTGAGATAAACATGGTCCTGAGATAACATTGTCCAGTTCCTGTCTCCATTCCTTCTCTTCGGATCTGCCTGATTCATCTCAACGGTTTACCTCTGGATGGAGTTCTCTTCAATTGGAAACAAAAGAGCCACTCAAGAACTTTGAGGATGACTTTGGCTTGTAATTAATATCAACTATCTAACACAATGGCTTAGGACCATTGTTTAAATGAACATTTGCTGCATTTAAGCACCCATCACTCAACAGTACACCTCAACAATGATGGAACTTTAATGAGTGGACATTCGCATGTCACCGAGAGGAGAATGAGTTTCCTTTTGAGTCTGGTTCCGCTCAAGGTTTCTTCCTTATACCATCTCAGGAGGTTTTTCCTTGCCACAGTCACGCTCAATGGCTCACTCATTAGTGCACTAAAGTTACCTTACAACTTTATAAAATCTCTGTAAAGCTGGCTTGGGAGAATGTCCACTGCTAAAAGTGCTATATAAATAAAGTTTAAATGAATTGAATCCAGCCACACTTAAGTATAGCATACAGCTAGAGCATACAGTGTGTTTACTGCTATACACTTCAACCCTGTGTAAATACCCAGCATACATGAACAATCCCCTGTGTTCCCCCATACATGTTTGCTTCAGTTGGTTCAGAATGCAGCAGCAAGAGTCCTCACTAGATCTAGGAAATATGACCACATCACCCCTGTTTTAATCAGTCTACACTGGCTCCCAATCAAATCTCGCATTGATTATAAAATACTACTACTGACGTATAAAGCACTTAACGGTCTCGCACCGCAGTATCTGAGTGAACTTCTGTACCAGTATGATCCTCCATGCTTACTTAGATCAAAAGGTGCTGGCTATCTGTTGGTTCCTCAAATAATGAAGACTACAGCAGGGGGCAGATCTTTCTCTTATAAAGCCCCACAGTTATGGAACAGCCTTCCTATCAGTGTTCGGGACTCAGACACAGTCTCAGTGTTTAACTCGAGGTTGAAAACGTATTTATTCAGTCAAGCCTTTAATCAGTAGATTTTTTCTTAGGTAAAGCTCAGATCTGGAGGGAACATTGATATAGAGTGTTTGGTGAACTGGGATATTTGTATGCTGTCGTCCCCCCACACTCACACGTTCACTCAGGTTTGTTGATGGTGGTGTGGTGGGTCATCTCTTATCCCAGAGATCCCTCATGTCTGTGTTGCCTTCTGGTTCTCCCTTTTAGTTATGCTGCCATAGCAAGTCTTGCCGGAGTCCAAACTGCACAGTGACTTTAACTCTCATACAACAATAGGTACACTTAATAATCCATATCCTTCTCTTCCTGTCACCCTCCTCTCTCTCTCTCTCTCTCTCTCTCTCTCTCTCGGTCGAGTTAAACATGCTCCTGAGGCTCCAGTGACCACTGTTCCTGCCCCTCTCCCCTCCGTGGATCTCCCCACTTTGTCCAGGCCTGCCTCTGGATAGTGTTCTCTTCAACTGGAGGCCACTCTGTGCAACTGGGGACGGTTTCTCATCAACGCCTTGGGTGGTTCCATGAAATTCCGGAGTAAGAACGGGCGCTTTGAGGATGGATTTGACTGTAGTTGATGTCAACAGTCTCCTACACTGACTCAGGAATACAGTTCGCTTCTGATCATCATCACTGTACCCCGCAACATTGTATACCTGCTACAAATGGACATTCGGTGTAACCCAGATGAGGATGGGTTCGCTCTTGAGTCTGGTTCCTCTCAAGGTTTCTTCCTTATGCCATCTCGGGGAGTTTTTCCTTGCCACAGTCGCCACCGGCTTGCTCATCAGGGACAAACTTACTTATAAAGAACATATTCATTTTTAATCACCGCATTATCTGTGTAAAGCTGCTTTGAGACAATGTTCATTGTTAAAAGCACTATACAAATAAAAATGAATTGAATTGAATGTTTAATTCCTCATGCAATATCTATACGTCTAAATTGGAAAAGTGGGTGGTGTTTTATGGCAAAACATTAAAAGCAGTCTTGTCATAGGAACCTATTATTATCAGTCAATGTTTCAAAGTACCTTAGATATTTTCTTTTATTTATTTATTATTATTATTGAGTAAAAACTTCAGCTACCACTTTCTTCGATGAAATCTAAATTTGTTATATTCAAATAAAGCTCATACAATCCCCCGTCATACAAAGATTAGAATACTCAATATGAGGTTTCATGTTCATGCTTCATTTGCCAATTTCATGTCACATTCTTGCTGTATTTTAAATCTTTGTAAAATTAAGTGCAACAGCACCACCAGCGGTTGAAAATAATATGAAAAGCATGTCCCTGAGCTGGCTGTAACAAGCCAGGTGGTAAAGATGCACACATGGAAATGTTAAAGGTATGAATACGGGCGAGTGTGTGTGTGTGTGTGTGTGTGTGTGTGTGTGTGTGTGTGTGTGTGTGTGTGTGTGTGTGTG
>JAAIIK010000039.1:6031736-6050277 GCA_014706435.1 Silurus glanis
TCGCAAGGTTCAAGGGGGCCGAATACTTTCGCAAGGCACTGTATATACTAGCTGAAAGTACCCGTGCTTCGCTACAGAAGGCAGAACGCTAAGCAATTTGGCAATAAGCAGTAAACACTGAGCAGGACTAGATGATCAGAGATCAGAACGTAACGTCAACAAATAACGTACTACCCCTTTGTAGTACCGATACAGGGCAAACTACTTTGAAAAGAATTTTTATCGTGCATCTAACATCTAATACACACATATATACACATATATACATATATATATATATATATACACAAAACGAATTAAAAATGTTATGTTGTTATGTATGAATGTGTCCAGGCTGAACATCCACATATAGAACACATGCAGAGAAAAGGTGATGATAATGATGATCAGGAATGTCTCTGTTCTCAGTCATGTTAACTTTACTTCTTGTTGCTTTCTGCCTGCTGATTCTTAACTTCGTAAACTAGTCTACATCTGTGGTGAGTGAGAGACAGGACATTATACACCGGTGGATTGAAAAAGACGCACAATGACAGGAAATCGGTTGTTGGGCTGAAATCGGCACAGTGAAAATAAAAAATATTGACATTTCACCAAATCAATGAATTTAAACTAAAGTAATGAGCCGGTTTTAAAAATGTAAGAAGTAGAAAGTACAGATATTTGTGTAAAAATGTAATTAGTAAAAGTGAAAAGTTGTCTGAAAAATAAATAGTGAAGTAAAGTACTGATACCAAAAAAGTACAGTACAGTAACGAAGTATTTGTACTTCATTACTTCCCACCTCTGCAGTACATGAAATAACTGAAGGAATAGATTAAAAACAGCACAGTAAGAAATAAATTCAAACTAACCATTTTCCAGAAACTTTATGTTGCCTGTTTAAGAAAAGTATGCGGAAACTATGAAAATACATAATCTGTGACCCACTGTGGGTCAAACCAGAATTGACCATTTTTGGAAATAATTTTTCTGATATAATAATGGCAGATAATGATGGAATGTTAAAAAATCTAATGACTTCTTAATGAAATCAAACACAAATGAAACAGGGTACTAATATATTAATACAGTAATACATTTACTTGTTACCACTGTGAGCAACAATCAGGTAATTAAACTGGTTACAATAATACCAAATTCATTTACTCTAGATTTCACAATGATTACTTCCACAATTACTGCACAAGAGTGTGTTAATGAATGCACAAGTCTACATAAGTCTAAAGCAATAATAATTATTCTGAAATTAAAGTTCTGAACTGAGATGTAATGAGCACTGCAATAACAGAGCTCCTCAAACTAATTGTTTTTGGTAACTCTGGCTTTAACTTTCTTTGTTTAGCAGCATATCGGCCTCAACCCTTTGGAAGACGCATAAATTAATCAGCCATACACCACCAATATCGTTTAGGTTCGCCTTGTGCCACAAAAATAGCTCTGACCAATCGGGGCTTAAATCTCTGAAAATGTGCTGTAGTATCCGGCACAAAGACATTAGCAGCATATCATTTAAGACCTGGAAATTGCAAGAACATGTCTTGTTTGTCCAGCTCATCACATAGATGCTTGACTGGATTTTGAAAGCCAATACCTTGAACTTGTTCCTCAAATAATTCCTCAACAATTTTTAAGGTATGGCAGGGTGCAGTAACCTGCTGAAAGTAGTCACTGGTATTAGTGAATACTGTTGCCAAAAAGACGTGCATTTGTTCTGCAGCCCTGCAGAAGGGGGTACATAAATTAAAATACACTTTAAAGCCAGGACCCAAGGTTGCCCTACAGAACACTGCCCAGAGCATAATGCTGCCTCTGCCTTCTTGCTTTCTTCTTGCTTTAAGCACTGTTGGCAGTAGACAAGACTTAAACTTTTTTAGCAGTTTAAGCTACAGAAGCTCTTCTGTGTAATTGGACAAAACAGGTAAGCCTTCGTTTCCCACACACATTAGTAAAACATGAGCAAACATGATCTTGTTGCTGGTTTGCCAATTGTCCTTCTATGAACCACTTTTAACAAAAACAATTTCGATTCTTATTTAATACTGCATCAAACGTAACTAGGAACAAGACCTCCACAGACAAATGCAAACCATCAATATGCAGTAGCAATGACTTCAAAACATTTTTTTCAATTGAAAATATCAGGCAAAAGTTATTTAAGTCTAAAGCGTGACAATTATAAGTATCAGATCTGTTTTTGCTCCCTTTTCTATATATAAAATATTATTAAATTATATTTATCCTTAAAATCATCAACTTGTGTTTAGCTTATATTCTGAAAACAACACATCATTCCCTTAGCAGTGGCTGTTTACCTAAATCCTTAAAACTAGCAGTTATCAAAACCCCTGAAACTACTACAAACCTTCTCTTAAGCAAATCTTACAGGATTCTGTACCCAACAGTCATGCAATAGTGATTCCTCAATCAAGCCTCATTCCCAACATGGGTCAGGACAGTGAGCTGGTTGACAGCTACAGATATCTTGCTCAACAAGATCAGATATCAACAACTCAGATGTTGTGGAGAAGAAAGGGATGAGACTACATTCTGAAAAAGCTCACATTCTTTAATGAATGCAGCAAGCTATTTAAGAACTTCTTTCAGTTTATTGTAATTAGTGAGGTCTTTCTTTGGAGCAGTATTCTGGCAAAGTGGCATCAGAGGTGTAAAAAAATAACCGAGAATGCTCAGACTTTGAATCCGACACTCCATTAACAGAAGCCGTATATGTCTCAATGCAGAAAATCATGGCCTGGTCTGATGAGACAAAGAAACAAGCCAGATCCATGAAGATCCAAGGTCATTAAATTGCAATAATTCTCATTATTATAATGCCCATTTTTTCCACTGTAAACACTCTACATGCTACAGTCTATATTTAATGCTGATCAGATAAATAGCCTTGGATGTAATTGCTATACTATAATGTGCTATATTTTATCCTTTACAGTTTTGGCGGTATAAACCAAAAGGTAAGTTCATTTATAACAGTGCCACCTGTTCATTTTTAGATTTGAGATAAAAAAAAATACCAAATATGTTGATAGCTTCTTTATACAGTGGTACCTCGACATACGAGTTTAATTCGTTCCGTAACCTTGCTCGTATGTCAATTTGCTCGTATTTCAAAGCAAATTTCCCCATTGAAATTAATTGAAATGCCATTAATCCGTTCCAGCCCCTTAAATGCCACCCCAGTTGTTTTTGTTACGTGTTTTTGAATAAGAAAAATTTATTTATAAATGACAAATATTGTATAAAAACATAATAAAAGAGAATGTAAAGAAATAAACTGGTTAAGCATAGTACATATCATTGAAGTACTACGCCCATACTGCCTCGCCAAGTCAATCACTCGCACACCTTGCTCATGTTTTCCTATGATTTCACGCTTTAATTCAATAGACATCATCTTCTGAGCACTGACCTTTCCACTTACTTTCTTCGGACCCATGGTTATAAAAAGAAATGTGATAAAGTACTGTAAATGTACAAAAAGCACAAAACGCGAGCACAACTTATCAAAGATGCTTCGACAGCGAGGCAAACAAGCACACTGACTGAGGCCAGTGTTGCTGATTCATCTTGAGATTCGTCACAGCCACGTGTTAGTGTGCGCGCACATTCAAACCTTTGTTTGTGTGCGTGTGTATCGAGACGAATCAGCAACACTGACTGAGGCGCGGGGCGCACTCGTATCTCAAAAAACTATGTTAGGGCACTCGTATGTCGAGGTACACTGTATTCCTCTCTTATTGCAATTTATGTAATTAAGCTCTGCTATACATCAGTTGGTTAGTATATGGTGGCTTCGCTGTTCAAAATATGAACACATTTGATTATTATTATTCATTCATTCATTTTCTCCCGCTTTTTCCGTAATTTGGGTCGCGGGAGCAGCAGTCTAAGCAGACCCCCGCCTTCGACTGCTGCCCAATCCTCACAGCACCGTCCCTTACGGTCCCTCCTGCAGGTGGTGAGCCCACGGGAAGGCGGCCCCACGTCACTCCGACGTCACGGGCCTTGATATTTCCCTCGTAAGGGAGATTATTATTATAATTATTATTATTATTGCACATGAGAATTTGCTTGCCAGTCCTAAATTTTCTTATTTCTATAATGGGTCTGGTTTGTTTCAGCCTAATTGGTCAGCCTAATGATAAGCCCCAATCGTAACTTTGGACCAACGTTTCTCTAAGAAGCTACCAAATGCAAATTGGTGAACAATTAGGTTCAAATCCAGACCATTTATTGGTTAGACTTTGAAGAAACACACCATGCCTATAAACTGTCAAATTACTTGTTACTATGTAAAACTTATGGCTGTGATTTCTGAACAGTTATTTCAATATTTTGTGAATCCATATTGGATGCCCGTTATGTTTTGGCTCTGTTGGCAGCATTTCATTAAAAACAGGCATGATTCTGTAGTGGAAACCACTACATGGGTTCAGAAACATCCCTAGAAATCATTGTCTGTGCAGCCACAGTTTGAAGCTCTATCAGGCAAAGAAAGAAAAAGCCATTTGCAAACATGACCCAGAAACACAGCTGTCTTTTCTGGACTAAAACTCATTATAAATGAACTGAAACAAAATGGAAAGCTATTCTAGACTAATCGAAATTAGTTTTTTTTTTTATTATTATTAACCATGGGCACGCCGACCTCTGTACTAAAGTGAGAGGGACCATCTTGCTATGCACACTCAGTTCAAAGGTCAGCACCTCTAATGGTATGGGAGTGAATTTGTGCCTATGGAATGGGCAGCTTGCATATCTGGAAAGGCACCTGTTAGGCGGCAGTGATAGAGGCGGAAGCCGAAAGCACCAGCAAACAAAGTTTTAATGACAGTTTTGCAGAGTTACACACAGAGTCCAAACTGAAACAATAACGGACGCTGGAGTGGAGCGAGTGAGGTGTTTATATAGGTGCGTGTAACGAGAGACAGGTGTGCGAAATCAGTATGATGGCGATAAGCTCCGTACGGGCGGTGAACCGGTGAACCAATGAACCGGGGGCTCAACTTGTGGCAGGGCAGCTTCAGCTTCAGGTCCTAGGTCGACAGCCACACCAGGTCCCCGGGACGGAAGCGTGGAGCGTCCAGCTGCCGTGCATCAGCGTGTCGGCGGGTGTTGCGGAGGGCCCGACGCAGCTGGGTGTGTGCCGACTCCCAAACTCTGCTGCTCTCCCGGAACCAGAAATCCACTGCAGGCAAGTTGCTTGGTTCGTCCGACCAGAGGGAACAGGGGCGGCTGGAACCCCAGCACGCACTGGAACGGGGTGAGTCCCGTAGTGTCCTGGCGGAGCGAGTTTTGCGCATACTCGGCCCATGGCAGAAACCGACACCACTCCCCTTGATCCTGGCCGCAGTAGGTCCTCAAGTAACGGCTTAACTCCTGGATCTTTCGCTCGGCCTGGCCTGCGGGTGGTTTCCCGACGTCAGGTTTACCGACACCCCCAGGAGTTTGAGGAACGCTTTCCAGACCCGAGACGTGAACCGAGGACCCCGGTCCGAGACGATCTCTTCCGGGAGTTCGAAGTTCCGGAAGACGTGATGGAACAGGGCTTCCGCTGTCTCGAGGGAGGTAGGCAGGGTGTTCATGGGAACGAAGCGGCAGGCTTTAGAAAATCGGTCCACCACCACCAGGATGCAGGTGTGGCCCTCCGACCAGGGCAGAGCCGTCACAAAGTCGATTCCCAGGAGGGACCAGGGGCGCTGAAGGACGGGGAGCGCCATTAGCTTGCCCACGGGCAGGTGGCGCGGGACATTGGATATGGCGCAAGCGGGACATTCCTGCACGTACCGTGTGACCTCCTCCGTCATTCTTGGCCGCCGGTATCGCGCTTTGATGAGCTGGACCGTCCACTTCTCACCCAGGTGGCCCGTGCCTGGTCCTTCGTGGACTGATTTGATGAGACCGCGTCGGCAGGAGGTCGGGACGAAGACACGTCCTTCCGGGCACCCCGCAGGCGTGGCCTCGTGGAGTGACGCCGTGCATATCTCGCGGTCGATATCCCAGACGATAGGCCCCAGGATGAGAGCAAGAGGAAGAATGGGTTCCGGGTCGCTGGGTTCGTCCGGCCCGTACATCCGGGATAGGGCATCGGCCTTGCCGTTCAGTGCACCGGCCCGGTAGGTGATGTGGAACCGGAACCTGGTGAAAAAGAGGGCCCAGCGTGCCTGTGGGGGGTTGAGCCTCCACGCCTCCCGTAGGTACTGGAGGTTCTTGTGATCGGTGACCACTGTGAATGGGTGCTCGGCTCCCTCCAGCCAGTGTCTCCACTCTTCCAGGGCCAGCTTGATGGCCAGGAGCTCACGGTTGCCGATGTCGTAGTTCTGCTCGGCGGCGGAGAGCTTGTGGGAGAAGAAGGCACATGGGTGGAGCTGAGGAGGGGTTCCTGATCGCTGGGAGAGAGTGGCCCCCACCCCGGTTGAGGAGGCGTCGACCTCGACCACGAAAGGCTCCCGGGGTCTGGATGACGCAGAATAGGGGCGCTACAGAAACGCCGGCAAAGCTCGTGGAATACCTCCTTGGTCCACCTCAGGGTTCGTGTCTTTCCCCTGAGGAGCGAGGTGAGGGGGGCGGTGATCCGGCTGTAACCCTGGATGAACCAACGATAGAAATTCGCGAAACCCAGGAAACGCTGGAGCTCCTTAATCAACTCAGGAACGGGCCACTCCCTTACCGCCCTCAACTTCTTCTCGTCCATCTGGATCCCCTCCGCACTGATGATGTACCCCAGGAAGTAGATCGTTGGGCGGTAGAACTCACAGTTCGAGAGGTTCAAGTAGAGCCGGTGTGAAGAAGTACCTTCAGGACGACACGCACGTGCCTCAGATGTTCCTCCAGGTTCCATGAGTAGATCAGGATATCGTCTATGTAAACCAGGATGAACCTCTGGAGGTAGGGCCGGAGTACCTCGTTCATGAACCCCTGGAAGACTGCTGGAGCGATGGAGAGGCCATACGGCATGACCCGGTACTCATAGTGTCCTGAGGGCGTGATGAAGGCGGTTTTCCACTCGTCTCCTTTCCTTATGCGCACCAGGTTATACGCGCTCCGGAGATCGAGCTTGGTGAAAATCCTCGCTTCCCTCAGGTCCTCCAGAGCAGCGGGTAAGAGCGGGAGGGGGTACGCAAGAGGAGCGATCTGCAAGTTCAGCCGTCGGTAATCGATACATGGACGAAGACCTCCATCCTTTTTCCCCACAAAGAAGAAGCTTGGCGCAGCCGGGGAGGATGAGTGCGTGATGAATCCCTGGCGGAGAGCTTGCTGCACGTACTCCTCCATCGCTCGGTGTTCTGGAGCGGACAGCGGGTACACACAGCCCTTGGGTAGCTTAGCACCGGGGAGCAGGTCAATGCAGCAGTCCCAAGGTCGATGAGGGGGGAGACGGGTGGCAGCCTGAGCACTGAACACGTCCTTGAAGGCCTGGTACTTGTAGTGTCACAACCGGCGTGCAGTACTTCACCCAGCCCCTACCCAGCGGGCGTCCTTGGATGGTCTGCACCGCTAGGTCCAGGGAGCCCCTCTCTCGGGGGAGGCGAAGGCGGTCGAGGCAGGCCTGGGAGATGAAGTTCCCAGCTGAGCCGGAGTCGACTAGGGCACGTACAGAGATAGAGAGAGCAGGGGTTAGGAGAGTCACGGTTAGATTGGATAGGGGTGAGATGTCGGTGGGGAACTCAATGGTACTCACCGCAGCTCGAACAGGGCGCGTAGGGCACCTAGTGACGGAGTGTCCCTGTGACCCGCAGTATAGGCACCTTCCAGCGACCAGGCGGCGGTTTCTCTCTCTCCGGGACAGTCTCTGTGAGCCCAACATTGGCTCGACGTCCAGGGCAGCCGATGCACCTTGCAGAGCTCCCGGTGGAGGAGGAGTTGGGTGACATGCTGCCAAGCGCTGGGAGAGCCCGATGGATTTCTTGATAAAGCTCTCCAACCCCACTGTGTCGTCATACACAGCCATTGCCTGTTTAATCTCCGGATTTAAACCCAGCCGATATATACTGAGCAACGCTGACTCGTTCCAGCCACTAGATGCCGCCAGGGTGTGGAAACGGAGGCTATAGTCCGTGATGCTTTCATTCCCCTGACGTAAGCTGAGCAGCTGGTCGGCTGTGGTAAGGATTCCGGAAGAGGCGCAAAAAACTTCTAGGAAGTGCACGGTAAACTGAGCATAGGAGTGTATGGCTGGGCTGGCGGCGTCCCACAGCGCCTGCGCCCAAGCCAGCGCTCTTCCGTCGAGGAGGGAGATGAAAAAAGCCACCTTTGAGCGTTCGGTGGGGAATCGCTGTGGTTGCATCTCAATATGTAAATTCACCTGGAGCAGGAAACCGCGGCTTTCGGAAGCTTCTCCTGAAAAGGCAGCCGGGCCGCCGCGGAAGGGAAAGCTGCCCGGAGCGCGGCGATGAGATCCCGAACCGAATCGGATGCCGTGCTGGGTGGCTGATCCATAGCAAGGTGAGAGCCGGGTAAATCCACTCTCTCGTGTCGTACTTTTCTTTCGGTCCGTTATTCTGTTAGGCGGCAGTGATGGAGGCGGAAGCCGAAAGCACCAGCAAACAGAGTTTTAATGACAGTTTTGCAGAGTTACACACAGAGTTCAAACTGAAACAATAACGGACGCTGGAGTCGAGCTAGTGAGGTGTTTATATAGGTGCGTGTAACGAGAGACAGGTGTGCGAAATCAGTATGATGGCGATAAGCTCCGTGCGGGCGGGGTGCGCACGGGAGAAGAAGCAGGGTGCTCCCTGACAGCACCATCAATGCTTAAAGGTATATACAGTATACACCTTTAGAGATGTATACCACCATCAACAGTAAAAATACCACCATCAATGTATATATACACCACCATTTATGCTGAAAGGTATATATAAACCTTATATATATATATATATATATATATATATATATATATATATATATATACACACACACATATACACACACACACCACCATTAACACTGAAAGGCATATATACCTATAAACCAGTATACAGGTTTTAAAGCAAGATATGCGTCCATCAATAAGACATCTTTAGCATCTGCCCTCCGTTACAAGATGCATATCTACTATGTTAAAATATGGATGCTATAGAGTTGTACACATGGTGCTGTTCCAACTTATTTGAGATGTGGTACAGCCATAAAATTCTAAATGTATTTTTTTTACTTGTACATTTCCTCAATTGAAACATGTGTTTTAAATGTTCTACTGTGAATAAAATATTGGTTTATGAGATTTGCAAATCATTGCATTCAGTTTTTATTTACATTTTACACAGTGTCCCAAATTTTGGGGATTTAAGGTTGTAATTTAAAATTCAATATAATGTAGTAGGCAGTGCAATTAAAAGTAACGTTTATATTAAAAATATTTATTGACCAGACTTTTTATAAAGAGGGACTATTTATAAAGAGGGTATAGAGTTGCAATCACTGTGTATTGTATAGGCCCTTCGATGGACCGGTATCTCATCCAGTGGGCATTCCTACCTTGAACCCAGTGTCCACAACCACTCGGACCAGGATAAAATTGTTAGTGAAGATGAACAAATGCATAATGATTTGTGATGGGAAAATTATAATTAAATGAGTAATGGAACATTAGAGCAGCACTGGTACTATGAGCATAAGTTTGACTGAACAAAGATAAACTATATGGCCAAAAATATGTGAACACCCACACCTAATTATTTAAGGTTTGGCATTTCAACCACACCCTTCACTACCAGGTGTATAAACACATAGGTATGCAATCAGCATAAACAAACACTGACAATAGAATGGATTGTACTAAAAATCTCAGTGGCTTTAAATGTGCCACTATCATAGGATGCCACCATAGTCTGTGAAAGTACTTTCCTGTTAAACCTCTCTGATCAACTGTAAGTGTTATTATCAAGAAAAAGAAGCAACTAAGAGCCATAACAGCTAAGCCACAAAGCAGGTGATAACAACCTCAGAATCTCTGTTGTATCACTACTGCCTACAGAGTTAAAAACAGCATCTGGAAGCAACATTAGCACAAGAATATGCATTAGGAGCGTCATGAAATGGGTTCCCATGGCTGAGGAGCTACACACAAGCCTAAAACTATAATGCACAAGACACACAATGAGCTCTGAAGCAGTCTGAACAAGCTCATATAATGTTATAGTCAGGTGTCCACATAGTTTTGGCCATATGGTTTAAGAAAAAAATAATAATAATTAAATGCATATACACAGTCATAGATTGAATATACACTATACTTAAAAATCTTGCCTAAAATAATGATAATAGGCCATTTAGATGAAAAATTAATTTTATCAATCTAAAATTAATGACAAGCAAAAAATTAATTCTTATAGCTACATTGTAATGTCATAGTTGTATCAACATTATATGCATACAGCCGTACATAATATAATGTTGATACAACTATGATTTGTCTAAATATCAGGGGAAAGCACAAGACAGGAAGGATGAATTGAAAGCAAATAAATATTCTGGTACTTACCGCAACTTTGCTCCCAGTTATCTGCATGCAGTGGTCAGCAAAAGCGGTTAATGTGCAAAGGAAAAAGCAAACACAAAGAGCACATCATGATTAGCCCAGATTCTATAATGTAATCATGCACTAGAGTGCGTGACAAAATGAGCCCAACACTTTCTACCTCTCCAATGTTATGCACAAAAGCAATGTTTTCCAAGAAACAAAAGGACAATGTATCATTTTAACAGCTTTTTTTTAATTTATTATTTAAACATTTTAGCCAGTAGTCATTTAAGTGACTACAACATGGATGTTTTTCTTAACCGCTAAGAAATGACAATTCTTAAATTCCCCCAGGTGCAAAAGAAATTGGACAATTAACTGATAATTAGTTGGCTATTGGCTATTTTCATTATTCCTATGGAGGCCAGACACATTAATGAATGAAAATACACAGGGTTTACTTTAAGTTTAAAAAACCTCTGGTAACACTTAAGAAAAACAAATCCAGAGTAAATCCAGATTTAGACAGATGTAAATGTAAATGTAGATTTAGACAGATAAAACAAAGATAAAGTTGTACCAAAATTATAAAAAAAAGTTTGGAGAAGAAAAAAAGGGCACATCCCAATCATACCAGCCAGGCATCATCTGTAAAACACAGTGTTATAGCATGGGCATGTATGGATGCCAGCGGAACTGGGTTACTGGTACTTTTTAATTATGTAGCATGATGAACTTTGCTATATTTTCTGCTCAGATATAGTCAAATGCTGCATGAAGCAGAACATATGATTAATGACCCAAAACATACATCGAAAGCAACCAAAGAGTCGCATAAGGCAAAGAAATACAATACTGTTAAATGGTTGCCGGCCAACAGGCCTTAAACAAATTGAGCATACCTTTTAATTACTGAAGAGAAAAGGCTGAAAAGGCCACATGCAAGCAGCAACCTTAAGGCAGTAAGTGCTTGGCAGGCAAGTCAAGAGAAGAAAGCTTTGATTATAGCCATAGGCTCCAGACTACAAGCAGTCAATTACTGCAAAGGATTGCATTTATGATTTTGCGAATAATTGCGAATAATTGTTCGTTTGTCCAATTTCTTTTAAGCCTTTTTCTTTTCAAATTTAAGAGCTATGCAAAAAAAAAATGCTTGTAATTGCTAAATGTTTAATAAAAAAAAATGTGAGCAGTATCCACACCGCTTTCCAGTTCTTAAACAACCATTTCTGAATTCTTTGCTCATTAAAAACAATGTTACTGTCCTTAAGAAAGGCCATTAACCTGTATCAAGCAAAAAAAACAACAGGTAAAATATAGTAGTAGAACTCTATCTCTATGTTTAATAGCAAAAGTAATGCCATATACTACATTTACATTTATGTGACAAGAACTGACAGGATTGGAAATAAACAGCTGTGTGGCCACAAAAAAAAGCCCACTTGTTAGTGATGCTAATTGGAAAAGAATTAGTGCAATTCAATGGGGAGCGAGG
The DNA here is from genome assembly GCA_014706435.1 of Silurus glanis. Taxonomy (NCBI): domain Eukaryota; kingdom Metazoa; phylum Chordata; class Actinopteri; order Siluriformes; family Siluridae; genus Silurus; species Silurus glanis. Next base: position 6,043,721 of record JAAIIK010000039.1, read on the forward strand.
TCTTAAGGTATGACGAGTCTAGATTTCATCATGTTAAGAAGAGAAGCAAGTGAAGCAATGCACCGGTCAGACACAGCACCATACAAGCTACTGGAGGTAGTGCTGTGATTTGAGGCTTAACAACATTAAGTGTCAATAAAATAATGGTTAGGTAATACCAAACATGATGCAGTGTTGAGCACCTACCAAAAATGGTCTAATGAAAGAAAACCAGTGAACTGGTGACATAGTTGGCATTTAAAGTTCATCAGGGTTTGTTTTACATCTTGTGGATGACTGGTTGCATGGCCTACCCAAAAAACTAGTTAAATTGGCATTAATGTGCATGTTACCAAATGTCACCTACTTAATCACTGTTGGAGAATAGTATTACTCCAGGTATTGACCTGGGAAATGTTCTAGAGAAACAAGTCAGGTCCATGGAAGCACCACCTCACAAGCTGCAGGACTTTAAGGAGCTACTAACATCTTGGTTCCAGATATAACAGCACACCTTTCTCATCAACGCCCTGGGGTTCCATGAAATTACGGCGTAAGAACAGGAGCTTTGAGGATGGATTTGGACTGAAGTTAATGTCAGCAGTCTGCTACACTGACTCAGGACTACAGTTTGCTTCTGATCACCATCACTGTACCCCACAACATGGACATTCGGTGCAACCCAGATGAGGATGGGTTCCCTCTTTAGTCTGGTTCCTCTCAAGGTTTCTTCCTTATGCCATCTCGGAGAGTTTTTCCTTGCTACAGTCGCCACCGGCTTGCTCATCAGGGACAAACTTACACTTAGAAGAACATCTTATTCATTTTTATTACCACATTATCTGTGTAAAGCTGCTTTGAGACAATGTTCATTGTTAAAAGCGCAATACAAATAAAAATGAATTAAATTGAATTGAACCTTCAGAAATAGTGTGGACCACAGACCTTGACAGTCAGAGCTATTTCTGTGGCACAAGGGAGCCTACACAATATTAGGCAGGTGGGTTTAATCTTATGGCTTATGTGTACATTGTACAAGGGACTGAAAACCACTTTCCACATGTTTCTTGCACTGACTAGACAACTGACCTATTGTGCTGTAAAAAGGAAATAAACCTGTAATGTGGTGCAACCTGAAACAGGGACTCAGATTTATTAACTGATGTATGTTTATACAAATGCATAAGCTATGAAAATGTGAGTTGCACTGTTTACACACTCACCCATGTATCTTGTGCATTTTTAGCAACTATATTTTATGTGTGACAGTTTTATGTACAAGTATAGTAACACACTAAAAATCTCTGATGACTGGGGGATGTCGTAACTCAGTGGTAAAGACATTGGACTTCTCATCAGAAGGTCATGAGTTTAGCTCCTAGCACCAACAAGCTGCCACTATTTAACCATTGAGCAAGGCCCTGAAATACAAACCCGATTCCAAAAAAAAAGTTGGGACACTGTACAAATTGTGAATAAAAAAGGAATGCAATCATTTACAAATCTCATAAACTTATATTTTATTCACAATAGAATACAGATAACATATCAATGTTGAAAGTGAGACATTTTTAAATGGCATGCCAAATATTGGCTCATTTTGGATTTCATGAGAGCTACACATTCCAAAAAAGTTGGGACAGGTAGCAATAAGAGGCCGGAAAAAAGTTAAATGTACATATAAGGAACAGCTGGAGGACCAATTTGCAACTTATTAGGTCAATTTGACTAGGTATAAAAAGAGCCTCTCAGAGTGACAGTGTCTCTCAGAAGTCAAGATGGGCAGAGGATCACCCGTTCCCCCAATGCTGCAGCGAAAAATAGTGGAGCAATATCAGAAAGGAGTTTCTCTGAGAAAAATTGCAAAGAGTTTGAAGTTATCATCATCTACAGTACATAATATCATCCAAAGATTCAGAGAATCTGGAACAGTCTCTGTGCGTAAGGGTCAAGGCCAGAAAACCATACTGGATGCCCGTGATCTTCAGGCCCTTAGACAGCACTGCATCACATACTGTAATGGAAATCACAACATGGGCTCGGGAATACTTCCAGAAAACATTTTCGGTGAACACAATCCACCTTGCCATTCGCCGTTGCTGGCTAAAACTCTATAGGTCAAAAAAGAAGCCATATCTAAACATGATCTAGAAACGCAGGCATTTTCTCTGTGCAAAAGCTAATTTAAAATGGACTGTGGCAAAGTGGAAAACTGTTCTGTGGTCGGACAAATCAAAATCAAAAGTTCTTTCAGGAAAACTGGGATGCCATGTCATCCAGACTAAAGAAGACAAGGACAACCAAAGTTGTTATCAGCGCTAAGTTCAGAAGCCTGCATCTCTGATGGTATGGGGTTGCATGAGTGCGTGTGGCATGGGCAGCTTACACATCTGGAAAGGCACCATCAATACTGAAAGGTATATCCAAGTTCTAGAACAACATATGCTCCGATCCAGACGTTGTCTCTTTCACGTTGTCTCATTTTCCAACATGACAATTCCAGGCCACATACTGTATCAATTACAACATCATGGCTGCGTAGAAGAAGGATCTGGGTACTGAAATGGCCAGCCTGCAGTCCAGATCTTTCACCCATAGAAAACATTTGGTGCATCATAAAGAGGAAGATGCGACAAAGAAGACCTAAGACAGTTGAGCAACTAGAAGCCTGTATAAGACAAGAATGGGACAACATTCCTATTCCTAAACTTGAGCAACTTGTCTCCTCAGTCCCCAGACGTTTGCAGACTGTTATAAAAAGAAGAGGGGATGCCACACAGTGGTAAACATGGCCTTGTCTCAACTTTTTTGAGATGTGTTGATGCCATGAAATTTAATATCAACTTATTTTTCCCTTAAAATGATAAATTTTCTGAGTTTAAACATTTGATATGTCATCTATGTTGTATTGTGAATTAAATATTGAAATTTGAAACTTCCACATCATTGCATTCTGTTTTTATTCACAATTTGTTCAATGTCCCAACTTTTTTTGGAATCGAGTTTGTATAATCACCCTGGATAAAGGAATATATCAAATGAGATAAAAGTAAATGCAAATTGAGAAGACATTACATTTGGTACAAAGACAAAATTGAAGGTCTTAACAATTCAAACACTATCTGTGTAGTAAAACTGATTAGTTTCCCTTTAAAAACCCATTTATTTTATACACAAATATGATTTGAGACACAATATAAGTTTGTTGAGTGAAGCCAGCCAGATAGGGGGATGAATTACAGCAGCAGTTACAGGGGTTCCCTGGTGGTCTAGTGGTTAGGATTCGGCGCTCTCAACACTGCGGCCAGCCATTAGGGTTGCACAAGCCAGTGCACTCTTAGTGCCGGTCCCAAGCCCAGATAAATGGGGAGGGTTGCGTTAGGAAGGGCATCCAGCGTAAAAACGTGCCAAATTGAACATGCGGATCACAAATACGGATGATTCGCTGTGGCGAGCCCTAATGGCAGAAGCCGAAAGAAAGCTTTTAATGTGCAACTAGTACAGCAGTATAGATTTACTGTCCTCTGAAAATAACTCAACATACAGCCATTATTGTCAAAATAGCTGGCAAACAAAAGTGAGTACACCCTAAGTGATAGCAGCTGTACATAGTTTAACCATGCAAAGTCATCATGTTTTTGTTTTTTTCTGCTTGATCAAATTTGTGTATCTTGTATTTCAGCAGTTAAAATTTGGTGCTTTAAGTACAATTCTCTCATACTGACCACTGGATGTTCAACATGGCACCTCAGAGCAAAGATTTGAGAATTAGGATTGTTGCTTTCCACAAAGATGGCCTAGATTATAAGAAGATCAGTAACACCCTGAAACTGACAGGGTCATACAAAGGTTTATCAAGACGGGATCTACTAGGAACAGGCCTCACAAGGGTGAATCAAACAAGTTGTGATGTGCGTCAGGTGCAGAAGCTGGCTTCAAAAAACAGACGCATGAGTGCTGCCAGCATTGCTTACAGGTTACAGAAGCAGAAGGTCAGGTCATGTCATGTGGTCTGATGAGACTAAGATAAACTTATTAGGCTCAGATGGTGTCCTGCATGTGTGGTGAGAAGTACCAAGAAAATTCTCTTCGCTACATTCAATCATAGTGGTGATAGCATCATGGTTTGGGGCTGTATGAGTGCTGCTTGATCTGGGAAGCTGCGGTTCATTGAGGAAAACATGGATTCCAACATGTACTGTGACATTCTGAGGCAGAACATGATGCCTTCCCTTCAGAAACTGGGCCGAACGGCAGTTTTCCAACATAATAACGACCCCAAAAACACCGCCAAGACGAAAACTGCCTTGCTGAGAAAGCTGAAGATGATGGAGTGGCCGAGAATGTCTCCAGACCTGAAACCTATTGAGCACCTGTGGGGCATCTTCAAGCAGAGGGTGGAGAAGTGCTATGTGTCTAACATCCAGCTCCTTGATGTGATTGTGGAGGAGTAGATGAGAATCCCAGCAACAACTTGTGAAGCTCTGGTGAACTCGATGCCCAGGAGGATTAAGGCAATGTGATATAATGGTGCTCACACAAAATATTGATATATATATATATATATATATATATATATATATATATATATATATATATATATATATATATATATACACACACATACATATATATATACACACACATACACACACACACACACACACACACACAGAACAAAATTATATATCATCTTTTTTCGGCTGCTCTGCTCTTTCGGCTGCCCTCCCTCTCATTTACACACATGTACTCTGTCTTACTCCTTCTGACTTTTATTCCCCTTCTCTCCAGCGTACATCCACCTCTCCAGGCTCTTCTCAACCTGCTCCCTACTCTCACTACAAATTAAAATATCATCCGCAAACATGATAGTCCATGGAGACTCCTGTCTGAACTCGTCCGTCAACCTGTCCATCACCACTGCAAACAGGAAAGGGCTCAGAGCCGATCTTTGATGCAGTCCAACCTCCACCTCAAACCAGTCTGTCATTCCTACTGCACACTTCACCACTGTCACACTGTCCTCATACATGTCCTGCACCACCCTCACATACTTCTCTGACACACCTGACTTCCTCATACAATACCACAACTCCTCTCTCGGCACCCTGTTGTATGGTTTCTATAAATCCACAAACACACAAGGCAACTCCTTCTGACCTTCTCTATACTTCTCCATCAACATTCTCAAAGCAAATATTGCGTCTGTAGTACTCTTTCTCTGCATGAAACCATACTGTTGCTCACAGATGGTCACCTCTTCTCTCAGCCTGGCTTCCACTACTCTTTCCCATAACTTCATAGTGTGACTGATCAACTTAATTCCCCTGTAGTTACTGCAGGTCTGCACATCTCCCTTGTTCTTAAAGATCGGTACCAGCACACTCCTTCTCCATTCCTCAGGCATCCTTTCACCTTCCAAAATCTTGTTAAACAATCTGGTTAAAAACTTCACTGCCATCTCTCCTAAACATCTTCATGCTTCTACCGGTATGTCATCTGGTCCTACTAACTTTCCACTCTTCAGCCTCTTAATAGCTGCTCTCACTTCCTTCTTACTAATCCTATCCACTTCCTGCTTCACCATCTCCACATTATCCAACCTTCTCTCTCTCTCATTTTCCTCGTTCATCAGCTGCTCAAAATACTCCATCCATCTTCTCAACACACTCTCCTCAGTAGTCAACACATTTCCATCTCCATTCTTTATTGCTCTTACTTGCAGCACATACTTCCCAGCTCAGTCCCTCTGCCTGGCCAATCGATACAAATCCTTTTCTTCTTCCTTAGTGTCCAACTTCTCATACAGCTCCTCATATGCCTTTTCCCTTGCTTTCACCACATCCCTCTTCACCTGCTGCCGCATCTCCTTGTACTCCTGCCTACTTTTTTCATAACTCTGTCGATCCCAATTCTGTTTCGCCAACCTCTATCTCTTATATGATCCTCCTTCTTCTTAAAACAAGTATTCACCACTGCCATTTCCATCCATTTAGCAAAATCTACCACCATCTTCCCTTCCACATTCCTCTCCCTGGGCCATACCTACCCATCACCTCCTCATCACCTCTGTTCCCTTTACCAACATGCCCATTAAAATCTGCCCCAATCACCAATCGTTCTTTCCTAGGTACACCTTTCACCACCTCATCTAACTCACTCCAGACTTTTTCCTTCTCCTCCATCTCATAACCCACTTGTAAAGCATAAGAATTGATGACATCACCCCTTCAACTTCCAGCTTCACTTTCATCACCCTATCAGAGACTCTCTTCACCTCCACTACACTCTTACTTACTTACACTCTTACTCTTCCTTCAGGATCACCCCTACACCATTTCTCTTTCCATCCACACCATGATAGAACAATTTAAACCCACTTCCAATGTTCCTGGCCTTACTCCCTTTCCACTTGGTCTCCTGAACACACAACATATCTACCTTTCTCCTCTCCATCATATCAGCTACCTCTCTCATTTTACCTGTCATAATACCTAACCTCCACTCTCCTACACTTCTCCTTTCCCTGCTTTCTCTGTAGACTTCTTCCTCCCCTCCTTCTCCTATATATATATATA
>JAAIIK010000039.1:6055277-6073660 GCA_014706435.1 Silurus glanis
ACTTGTGGAGCATAGGCACTGATGACATTTATCATCATCCCTTCAACTTCCACCTTCACGATCATCACCCTATCAGAAACTCTCTTCACCTCCACTACACTCTTACTGTACTCTTCCTTCAGAATCACCCCTACACCATTTCTCTTCCCATCCACACCATGATAAAACAGTTTAAACCCACCTCCAATGTTCCTGGCCTTACTCCCTTTCCACTTGGTCTCCTGAACACACAGCATATCTACCTTTCTCCTCTCCATCATATCAGCTACCTCTCTCCCTTTACCCGTCATAGTACCAACATTTAAAGTACCAACCTGAACCTCCACTCTCCTACACTGCTCCATTTCCTGCCGTCTCTGTAGACGTCTTCCTCCTCTCCTTCTCCTCCTTCGGCCAACAGTAGCCCAATTTCCACCGGGACCCTGTTGGCTAACGATACCTGTGGCGGTCGTTGTTAACCCGGGCCTCGACCGATCCGGTATGAAATTCTCATTTGTGATCCGCATATTTGATTTGGCACATGTTTTACGCTGGATGCCCTTCCTAACGCAACCCTCCCCATTTACCCGGGCTTGGGACCGGCACTAAGAGTGCACTGGCTTGTGCCCCCCTAATGGCTGGGTTTTATATATATATATATATATATATATATATATATATATATATATATATATATATATATATATATACATACATACACATACATACACATACACATACACATCGTATTTTCCGGACTATAAGCCGCTACTTTTTTCCCACGCTTTGAAAACCGCGGCTTAAACAATGAAGCGGCTAATTTATGGGTTTTCCCGGGTTTTTCCCGGTTTCACAAGCTTCAAGCCAAAAAAACTGAGCCCCATAACAGTAGACCAATGAAATTGCCGAACGGGTTAAGGTGAACCAAAGAAATTCTTTATATCAAATCGGGTGCGCTCCCACTGAATCGGCCCGCACCACATCATAAATATGGATGATGTTCCTCTGACGTTTGACCTGCCTCTCACTCACACTGTCAACAGGAAATGAGAATCATTCGTCACGCTGAAAACAACCATGTATGCTGAGCTGCACGGCATCGGGAGAAAACCTTTACCGATGGTGATTTTTAAACACACGACGATGCCAAAAGAAACTCTCGAGAGAAATTGTTGTGAAAGGAAGGAGGAAGACTGTGAACAATGACTTTCTTGGCAGGCTACTGTTTAGATACAAGCCGTGTAACAGGCACTGTCTTTCATTAAAGCCTGTGTAAAGTTCATTAGTTTCAATGTAGGCACCTGCGGCTTATAGACAGGTGCGGCGTATTTATGTTCAAAATAAAAATCTTTGTAAAATTCAGTCGGTGCGGCTTATATTTGGGTGCGCTTAATAGTCCGGAAATTACGGTATATGTGTGTGTGTGTGTGTGTGTGTGTGTGTGTGCCACATGACATATTACACTGTCATTGTTTAGTTGACAAAAATATAGGCAAAACGGAGGAGGCATTTGTGAAAAACTAAGTGCACCTTATTCAATAGCTTGCAGAACCACCTTTACCAGCAGTAACAAAGTAATCTTATTCTGTATGGCTTTTACAACATTGCTTCAGTTCATTGAGTTCAGTTCACAGTTCCTGCCACAGCATTTCAATCAGGTTAAGATATGGACATTGACTATATTGCAAAATATTGATTCTGTTGTTTTTCAGCTAATCTTTTGTAGATTTACTAGTGTGATTAGGATCACTGTGCTGTTGCATGCACCCAAGCTTCAGCTGTCAGACAGTCTCACAGTCCTCACTGTAGACTGATTAGCTTTAAATTGTTTGAAAATGACCTTATAACCCTTCCCAGATTGATGGACAGCAACAATTGCTTCTCTAAGGTCAGTGTCGATGGCATTGTGTTAATGAAAAAATAATGATCCAGGTCAGCAAACTGTAAAACCTGGTCTTTTATAAAGGTAGTCACACTTGCCTATGATCAATTAATCAAAGGCATATTATTAGCAGCACCTGGCTGCTACTTAGCTTATTACTTCCTATGGAAGCAGTAAGAGTCTATGTAGTTTTGCACACATAGCTTCACCATTTTAGCCTTATTTTTTTCCAAGGATAAATAATGAATTGGTGTGATATGTTGTGTTGCTGTTCATCTGAGGTTGTATTTACCTTATTTTAAGAACTGAGTCCCAATACATAAAACCACAGAAATCACAATGTCTGTATTTTTTCACACCGTATAGACATATGGTTTTAGCAGAAGAGGAAGTAAGAAAATCAAGAATCAGGTATTTTTTCAAATCAATTCAATAAAGAAAAATTTTGCCCCTCCAAATTTTGCCACTCAATTTTGCTCTCCAAAGAGTCTAGTTTTTATCACAGATGACAAAAATATAACACACTTACAGATTTAGCTGTGGCAGAGATGTACTGGACAACCATCTCTCGTTTAGTGCTAAGGTCCTTTTCACGCAAGGGGGCTTTTCGGTCTTCGTTCAGGTTCATATCCTCCTGCACATACATTTACACACAGACAAAAACACATAAAATGAAGTGAGGACATTACTTAAATGCTACAAAAATTTAAATAAGCAAAGAAACTTAAGCAAAGAAAGCCACTGGCTTGCTCATTAGGGATAAACTTATAAAGAACAGACTTATACAAACTAAACTAAACTTTCCATTCCATCTTTATAACCACTTTTTCTTCTGTAAAGCTTCTTTGAACAATGTCCTTTGTTAAAAGTACTATTCAAATAAAACTTGAAATTAATTGAATTGAAAATACCCCAGGACTGTGGAAAACGGTACAATTTATACCAAGAAACAATCTTTTTGTTAAGTGCATCTCATTCAGTCAGTGCTGCAAAAAAACTATGAATACCGTAATTTCCGGACTATAAAGCGCACCCATATATAAGCCACTGAATTTTACAAATATTTTTATTTTTAACATAAATAAGCCGCACCTGTCTACACTAATGTACTTTACACAGGCTTTAACGAAAGACACGTTACACACGGTGTAACGGGTGAAATATGTTGCGCTTCCTTTAGGAGCATAGCGGTATTTTGGGAAAAGACCGACACAGCATTTTTCCGGTATTACTGCGTGTGTTCAAGACGAGGATTATGTGTTTATTATTTTCTGATGCTGATTTCTAAGTTTCTTTGACTAACCCGTAACGCTGTTGCCAAGAAAAATGAAAAAAGCACGAGTTTTGGAAACCTGTCTGTGCTTATATAATTTCTGTTGCAACTGGAGTTACAACTCGAGCTCTCCCTTCACCCTGACTCAACGCGCTACAACGGCTTGTATCTAAACAGTAGCCGAAAGAAAGTCATTGTTCACTGTCTTCCTCCTTCCTTTCACAACTATTTCTCTCGGGAGTTTATCTTTTGGCATCGTCGTGCGTTTAAAAAAAACGTTTTTCTCCCGATGCCGTGCAGCTCAGAACACAGGTGAGGTGCGTTTTTTCGTTTCCGTTCGGAAATTTCATTGGTCCAATGTAATGTCTCTCAGTTTTTTGGCTTGAAGTTTGTGAAACCAGGAAAAACCCAGGAAAAATTCATAAATTAGCTGCTTCGTTGTTTAAGCCGCGGGGTTCAAAACGTAGGTAAAAAGTAGCGGCTTATAGTCCAAAAAATACGGTAATCTTTAAGGTCAATTATGAACATTTACCAACAAAGATTTTTCTTTATTTAATATTTTAACAGAAACTTCTTTGTAAAATAACAGTTAACACTTCTGTTATTTGTTCCTGATAAGAATGTTTGGAACCATTCAATATTTTACTAAATAATGACACTTCAATGTTGCTCTCATTCAATACACAAACAATTAATAAACATTTTTGTATGGTGACGAACTGATAAATGTCTGTAATGTATTGCAGTTAGGGAGCTGTTATTTAAATGAGCAATGGTATAATAGCTAAGATTTTTGTAGTAGTAGTATTAGTTGACATGGCACAAAAATATATATATATATATATATATATATATATATATATATATATATATACACATACACTCACCGGCCACTTTATTAGGTACACCTGTCCAACTGCTCCTTAACGCAAATTTCTAATCAGCCAATCACATGGCTGCAACTCAATGCATTTAGGCATGTAGACATGGTCAAAACGATCTGCTGCAGTTAAAACCGAGCGTCAGAATGGGGAAGAAAGGTGATTTAAGTGACTTTGAACGTGGCATGGTTGTTGGTGCCAGACGGGCTGGTCTGAGTATTTCAGAAACTGCTGATCTACTGGGATTTTCATGCACAACCATCTCTAGGGTTTACAGAGAATGGTCCGAAAAAGAGAAAATATCCAGTGAGCAGCAGTTCTGTGGGCGCAAATGCCTTGTTGATGCCAGAGGTCAGATGAGAATGGCCAGACTGGTTCGAGCTGATAGAAAGGCAACAGTAACTCAAATAACCACTCGTTACAACCGAGGTATGCAGAAGAGCATCTCTGAACGCACAACACATCGAACCTTGAGGCGGATGGGCTCCAGCAGCAGAAGACCACACCGGGTGCCACTCCTGACAGCTAAGAACAGGAAACTGAGGCTACAATTCGCACAGGCTCACCCAAATAGACAATAGAAGATTGGAAAAACGTTGCCTGGTCTGATGTCTCGATTTCTGCTGCGACATTCGGATGGTAGGGTCAGAATTTGGCGTCAACAACATGAAAGCATGGATCCATCCTGCCTTGTATCAACGGTTCAGGCTGGTGGTGGTGGTGTAATGGTGTGGGGGATATTTTCTTGGCACACTTTGGGCCCATTAGTACCAATTGAGCATCGTGTCAACACCACAGCCTACCTGAGTATTGTTGCTGACCATGTCCATCCCTTTATGACCACAGTGTAACCATCTTCTGATGGCTACTTCCAGCAGGATAACGCGCCATGTCATAAAGCACGAATCATCTCAGACTGGTTTCTTGAACATGACAATGAGTTCGCTGTACTCAAATGGCCTCCACAGTCACCAGATCTCAATCCCATAGAGCACCTTTGGGATGTGGTGGAACGGGAGATTCGCATCATGGATGTGCAGCCGACAAATCTGCAGCAACTGCGTGATGCTATCATGTCAATATGGACCAAAATCTCTGAGGAATGTTTCCAGTAGCTTGTTGAATCTATGCCACAAAGGATTAAGGCAGTTCTGAAGGCAAAAGGGGGTCCAACCCGGTACTAGTAAAGTGGCCGGTGAGTGTGTGTGTGTATATATATATATATATATATATTAACAAATAAATAGACATGTAACATTAATATTTATAATTTATTTATATTTATTTAGCACTCACTGTTTTCCATCATATCAGCAGAAAAACTATTTCATCATAGTTATTTGCACACACAATATGGCCAAAAGTATACAGACACTTGACTATACAACATGGAAGCCTTCTTTAGAAATATTGCTAAAATTAGAAATATGATGTCGTTACAGGATGCAGAAAAACTAGTTCATGCTTTTGTTACATCTAGATTAGACTACTGTAACGCTTTACTGTTTGGGTGTTCGAGTGAATGCATAAATAAGCTTCAGTTAGTTCAGAATGCAGCAGCAAGAGTCCTCACTAGATCTAGAAAACATGACCACATCATTCCTGTTTTAATCAGTCTACACTGGCTCCCAATCAAATCTCGCATTGATTATCAAATACTACTACTGACGTATAAAGCACTTAACGGTCTCGCACCGCAGTATCTGAGTGAACTTCTGTACCAGTATGATCCTCCACACCTACTTAGATCAAAAGGTGCAGGCTATTTGTTGGTACCTCAAATAATGAAAACTACAGCATGGGGCAGATCTTTCTCTTATAAAGCCCCACAGTTATGGAACAGCCTGCCAATCAGTGTTCGGGACTCAGACACAGTCTCAGTGTTCAAGTTGAGGTTGAAAACGTATTTATTTAGTCAAGCCTTTTATCAGTTGATTTTTTTTTTCTAAGGTAAAGACGCAGATCTGGAGGGAATATGGATATAGAGTGTTTGGTGAACTGGGATATTTGTATGCTGTCGTCCCCTCACTCTCACACGTTCACTCAGGTTTGTTGACGGTGGTGTGGTGGTTCGTCTCTTATCCCAGAGATCCCTCATGTCTGTATTACCTTCTGGTTCTCCCTTTTAGCTATGCTTCCATAGCGAGTCTTACGGAGTAAGAACTGGTGCTTTGAGGATGGACTGGACTGTAGGTAATGTCAACAGTCTGCTACATTGACTCAGGACTTCTTTTCGCTTCTGATCATCATCACTGTAACCCGCAAAATCGTATATCTGCTATAAATGGACATTCGGTGCAACCCAGATGAGGATGGGTTCCCTCTTGAGTCTGGTTCCTCTCAAGGTTTCTTCCTTATGCATCTCGGGAAGTTTTTCCTTGCCACAGTCACCACCGGCATGCTCATCAGGGACAAACTTACTTATAAAGAACATACTCACTTTTAATCACCACATTATCTGTGTAAAGCTGCTTTGAGACAATGTTCATTGTTAAAAGCGCTATACAAATAAAAATGAATTTAATTTAATTGAATCATACTGTTACCACAAAGTTCATGGTACACAATCGTGTTAATGGCTGGATGGATATAGATGGAAAAAAGTAGATAACTTTATTAGTCCCAAAGATTCATTCTATATATACAGTGACAGAATGGAAAAAAAACTGCACTCTTGTATAGAGTGAAAAAGTAAAGAAAAGGGAAACATTTATAAAAATAAAATTGCAGTGCATTTGGATATGAATAGTGGACAGTGGGAACGTTTTTATGAACTAATCCTAAGGTCAAATAAGTGCAAGATAATGCCCCAGCACAGTAATGAGTTGTTGAAATGTCAAAAAAACACTGTTGCTCCAAATCTTGCATTGCTGTTTGACCAGTATGTCAGGAAGAGAATGCTGTTTATTTTCTGTACGTTTTTGGACTTATAGTCCAGTTTGTAGCGATAAACTCCAAGGAATTAGTAGGCATCAACTAACCAATCTTTACCCATGACGGTAAAAGGGCTCTTCCACCAGTAGCATGAAAAAAGTGGTTATAAAGATGTAATGGAAAGTTTTGTTTAGTTTAGTAGTTTCCACCATCTCGTTGCCCTCACTCAGGAGCAAATGGTTTTTCCTCCACCAATGCACGAATCTGTTTACCTAATTCCCTTCCTGTCCTTCGCTGATGTACCCAACCACACAATCTGGCTTTAATTTAAAGTCTTTGATGAACAGAGTGATAAGAGAAGGGAAGAGCATGGTTCCCTGTGGTGCTCCAGGGTTATTCAGCAGGCGCTCGGACAGGCAGTTTCCAAGTGACACAAACCGATTTTTGTTCGATAAGTCAGTGACACAGAACATGTTACTTCCTGCATTCTTCAAATTTTCTTTAAACAGAAGATAAAGAATGATGTAAAATGTAATTCAGAAATCAAAGTGATTCTCATAGTGGTGGTGTTGTAATCCTGACTGGCATATAAGGGAAAAGTTTTCTCGTTTACTAAGAAACAGATGAGAGCTAAAGAACAACAAACTGTCAAAATTACAGTGTTTATATAGGCAGTCATACATCTTTGATGATTAACCAACTGAATATTGCATTATTGACTGATAGAAGTGTACTTATTTCTCTCAACTGGTCTGTTTACCTTTTTTGGAAAAAAATGGCAAAATATTAAAATAGCTTTTTTTTCCTTCTAAGATTAATTGTTTGTTTATAATTGATAAATAAAATGTACTTTTCTGAAGTCGTTTATAGATATATCAAGCGATCAATACAACAATAGAGAGATGACAACAACTTCAGCTCAGAGACATCTTTTGGCATGACCTGCACATTTTTCCAAAGCTCTCACACTTGTTACTGATCTTAATTAATGTTGCAATTTCTTGATTGTAAATAATTTTTCAACAAGTTTTGCATTTGCTAAGTTGACAGGGGATAAGCATAAAGCAGGGATTGAAGGAGTCTGACTATACAGCTACAGTCACACATTCTATTCTGTTAAGTTGCTTTTATAGGTGTGATTTTTCCATACTTTTCAGGCTCCTTCAAACAGGCATTCTGAGGACTACATATTGAAGAATGTTGACACTTACACATCTAGACCAGACCAGAGTTTTCTTCAAACGGAGTTCAAAGAGCTGACTTATTAATTTGACTTATTTGCTTCTGTATTGTAAGCACATTTTACAAAGTGGCTAAAACATCAACATCCAATAAGATACTGTATATGATATGCTTACACCCTAATCTCCCCACTCTGTCTGTCCATTGTTTATATTTCTAGCTTATCTTGTTTCTTTTATGTCTGGTCTTACTAGTTCAACATTGTAGCATTCTATATCTGTCAACATGTCTCAGGATTTGTTGCAACGAAATTTCATGCAACAGAAAGTTACTGCTGCTAACTGGTGAACATTGAGAAATATATGAAGTATTGATTTGAATATGTAAAGTATTTAGGTAAACATTTTTGCAATACAAATAGTTTCTGTTATAATTATAGATTGGAAAATGTAATCATTATAACTTAGTACAGCTAATGGCTAACAGCGAGCATATTTTAAACATTAACAGTAAAATATGTGAAGAGTTTCTGTTTTGCCACGTCACGCCAGATCATATAATTTAATTTATCAACAGCAAAGGTAAAAGCATTTAAGCAAAAGAGTTCAAGCAGTACAAATTTATTTATATGACAATACTTTATAATGTGTTGAGGTGTAAATATAGACAACAGTAATGAAGAAGAAAAAAACAGATCAAGTTAAAACTGTAACTTACCATCATCTTTTCAAACAAGTCAACAATCTCTTTTTCAGAAAGGTTCAAGGAACGCTCATCAAAAAGCGGCTGTGGTACAGGTAGTTCAGAATGCGTGGAGTTAGGGTCTGTTGGGTGCTGGATAACAGGCTTCTCCTTCTTTATGCCTTGTTTTCGAAAGCTTGTAATCCTGTCACGCTGTGGGAAAAGTTATATCAAAAGTTAACAGAAATTGTGCATCAAAAAGATCATGTTTCTCTTAAAGATAATGGATATATACAAAATACAATGAAAAATTACATGCTACTGAAATCTACACACACCTATGCATTTAGTAGGAACACTTGATTACCTGTTTAGTTATTCAATTTGACAATGCTACAAGACCACAATACTGAGAAGACAATACAAGTTTTAAATAAGAATGAGCAAAAAATATGTGATCTCGGTTACCATATGTGGTTTGAAACACACTGTTGATGAGACAGGTCAGGTCTGTCTGTCACAAACCACCATGGCACAGTCAGTGAAAACACCCATTCTGATGATTCACATGCATATTAACTTGTGGATCAGATAATAGGATTGCTAAGCAGATAAAAATCTGTTCTTAATAAAATGTCTAATACATTTTTCAATACAATGTCTACTTAATTTGCATTTAGTGTATAATTGCATTAAGTGTATGTTTTTATAAAGAATTGAAAATACAGACATTGGTAGTGTGGAGATCTGAAGATTTTGAACAATTATCAACATTGTTATATTAATATATGTTATATGCTCTTATTCCGACACATAATTTGAGTCAGATCAACTCTAATATATGCAATATAGAGCGAAAATAAAAAAGAAACTTGTCCTTGTCCCAATCCTTATGGACCTGGCTGTACCTGCATCATTACCATAAAACAAGACAATTGCACATTCATCAACCTTGGCTCGGTTATCACAAGACACTGTTTAATTGGCATAGCAGCAGTACAAATAAAGAGATCAATGCGATTAATGTGCCATGACAACATGGTAGAGCAAAGAATGACTATTAGAGTTAGAAAATAAGGATTAGGAGGAAACTATATGTATTAAGATGTCTTCCAGTAGTTTAGTCTCAGTTAATAAGAAAAAAATATATACATGCACAGTTAGCTTGTCATTTGCAACATGGTTTTGAAGATGATCATGGAAATATGGTTAAAATTATAATGAAATAAATGAGTAAACAAAAAAAAAAATATAAAATAAAATTCACAGCACACACTTATGCAAAAATGAAACTGAAACTGGGAGAGCAAAGACAATCTATCTATCCATCTACCTACCCATCCATCCATCCATCCATCCACTGATCCATCCATTCAAATATACATTCCCCTAAAAGTATTGGACTGGCAAAGTCAATTCTGTGGCTTTTGTTATACACTAAATACATAATGATTATGACAATACATGTTGGGATTCCATCTTTAAATGTTGTTATTTACATGGAGATGGCTTCATGCAATGGTACCCGAGCGAACTATTATTGTCTATTATAATCCCGCATGCTTACTTCAGACTATCATGACTATCAAGGTGCATAGTCTTACTGAACTTTGATGATTGGATGCCGTTACCCTCATACTCTGAGTAAAACCTCAGCTTTGTTGGAAGTGCAGTGCTGCAGCACACAGCTGACCCAGTCACCAGAGGGAAATAAATGCCGGTTTGTAGACTACTCAATTAAAAAAAAATCAAACCTTAACCTTATTAAACATGCATTTCACCTCCCATAAAGAAGACTAAAGGGCCTCCTAAATAAACTATTAAAATAATGTAGTAAAAGCATCAGAGATAAATATTGCAACAAGAAACCTTAGTCAATCACATATTCCAAAAATGTTTAACACTTTGGAAGAAATGCTATGACCAATTTCATTGGTCTAATGTTATGGGGCTCAGTTTTTTGGCTTGAAGCTTGTGAA
Source organism: Silurus glanis (assembly GCA_014706435.1). Lineage (NCBI taxonomy): Eukaryota > Metazoa > Chordata > Actinopteri > Siluriformes > Siluridae > Silurus > Silurus glanis. Next base: position 6,066,009 of record JAAIIK010000039.1, read on the forward strand.
ACCGGGAAAAACCCAGGAAAAATCCATAAATTAGCCGCTTCATTGTTTAAGCCACGGGGTTCAAAGCGTGGGAAAAAGTAGCGGTTTATAGTCCGGAAAATACGGTAAATATGAGGAAACGGACAATTCAATTCTGATGTATCATTTATATTTTGACCAAACCAAATCTCTTTAGCATGTACAGTAATAAACAAAAAACAGTTGCCCTTGCCATTCCAATACTATTGGAGGAGACTTCATACATGAATACATACATACATACATACATAGCCAATCAAAAATTTAGACACATCTTCCTCTTCTTAATTTTTATTTTCAACATTGTACATCAATAATGAAGGCATCCAAATGAAAGAACATGTATGGAATTAAGTAATAAACAAAAAATTGTTAAACAACCCATAATGTTTTCTATTTTAGCTTGTCCAAAGTAGCTACATTTATCTTTGATAACAGCTTGACAAATGCATGCCATTTTCATATCAGATTCAGAAGGTAGTCGCCTGGAATGGTTTTTAGTTTACAGTCAAATTGTTAAATTATGTCAAATGTTAAATTGGGACATTTCCTGCCATCTTAATGTGCTTTAGACCATCAGTTGTCTTGTGCAGAGGAAGGGTGAGTGGAGAGTTAATATCTCAATTAGTGCTACTATAGCTACAGTACAAATTCATCTTATGGCAAGAAACACCCAGTTAAATAAAATAAAAGACAATCATTACTGGAAGAAATTAAGTTCAGTCAATCCAAAAAAATCTCAAGAAATTTAAATGCATCTCCAAATGAAGTTGCCAAAACAATCGAATGCTAAAAAATAGGATATACTTGTATGCAATTTCAGCAATAAAAAAACATTTCTAAAAAGAAATACAACTGACTTGTTCATTTTAAAAGATGTCTTATTTTCTCGTATTTAGTATTGCTCTTTAATCAAGAAAAAGTTTTTTTTATTCGCTTACTCGTATAATAGCATAATCATTAGAATTATAATATAATTACTAAAATAATCGAGAGCCACAGCCCTAATTTAGTGGAGACTGTAGGAATCAAGCCTTCACAGTTAATTAGCAGCAAAAAACAATTACTTTAGAAAAAACAACTGGCAGAAGAGGCTTGATTGGGCCAATAAAAGCAAGGAATGTATATCTGATCAGTGGAAAACTGTGGCTTCGTCTGAGGAGTCCAAATTAGACATTGTGGTTAGAACTATAAATGTCAGATTTCACTGTCAACAGAATTAATGTGAAAACAATGAAAATAAAGAAAAAACAATGATTAAGGTGTGTCCAAACTTTTGATTGGCAGTGTTGGCTACAAATACATAAATACATACATACATTCATATATATATACAAACATACATACAAACAAAAAAATAATGACTATTTAAAAAAGCTTTATTACAGAAAGCTTTATTAATTCATATCGTTGATATCATATTGCCTACCAATAACATGATTAAGTGCCGAAGGGTTAATCAGATAATAAATTGGTCTATGTGCTTTGCTCTCTCCAAATTCCCAGTTTCATATCTGCATGATATGAAGATGAAAATCAAATAAAATTAAAGTAAACAAAATGACAAAATCAAAGGTGAAACCTTACCATGTCATCAGCCAATGTTTTAATATGTATGTTCTGTCGAAGGGAAGGGACAACACAGAAATGAGACCAAAGTATTCACGATCACTTCAATGTGCCAAAAGGGAGTGATCCATTTGACAGACACTTATGTTAAACTTCTGTTTATGCTGAACATATCTAATTTTGTTAAGAAAAATAAAATACTACTTTTGTAAATTATATCTTTAAACAATAACTATACATTTCTACATTCTACATACACTATGGAAGTGAACTGATCCTTGCTGTTTTATAGTTTCCAGCTTATTCAAATTATTCAAAGTCTTGCATGACAGGGGCACACCCAGACATACATCCGGACACGGCATATATGCAAATTGTATATTCTATTGGTGGCAAAGTAGTGTCATAGATATTATTTCTGTCAATAAGCCAGGATATCCATTTCCAATCATGAGCTATGTTCTGTGGATATATTTTGCATCCAAATTTTTTTTTACAGGTAATCCAGGTTAGTACTTTCAAATATAATCTCCCAAAACCATACTGAAACTTTGAACTGTCTGAAATTGTCCTCTGGTGTATGGTATAAGCAGACGATGGGCACTCTAATCCTGAGTTCTACATAGTGTTAGTGTGTTTATAAAGATATTTTTATTTTTTTATCACTCAATTTAAATTTCACACTCTTGTAATACAGTTTTGAATCTTTAGTTCACTGTGTCCTTCTGATCAAGTTTATGTTAAAATATTTAATGAAACATAAAACTGACAGCTTGTTTTCCAAATAAGATAAGTAAAAAATCTATATAATAAAAAAAAAAAAAACAACATTTTTGTGGCATCATTATGGTGTGAGTACTTACATGTGTTGTATCTCTAAATACTTTGTTTATTTTACTATAAACAAGACAAATACAGAACATTAACCCCAATTATAAACTTATTTTTTACTTAAAACATTTGCACTTCATCTCACTATCATCAAACATTTATTTATATCAGCTACTATAACCCAGCTTTGTTGAAAATCATCCAGATCAGTCTTCAACACTGGATCAATAATCATCATAATTAGATCTGGGCACCCCAATGATCCATGAAGCATACCATTTTTTGTCACAGTACAAAAATCTCGCCTCATTAAAGGATCAATTCTCAAACCTGTCCTCAACAAAGTTAATTATATTTTTATTCTGTAATTGGTGTGTGGCAGTGGGCATGTGGCCTAGCAGCGGTGTGTGAATGGTGGCAAAGCTGAAGGAATCGAGCAATAAGGATTGCACACCTGTAGGTTATTTAAGTAATCATTGTGCTCTGTTGCAGTGAACAAGAATGACGATAAAGGCAAGAGCTGTGTGTGTGTGTGTGTGTGTGTGTGTGTGTGTGTGTGTGTGTGTGTGAGAAAGAGCGAGAGCTGAGTGTGTGTGCATGTGTGTATATGGTTTAGACGTTGAAAAGAGAACGTAAACATGAAAGTGTCATTGTGTAACAACAAAGATGGATAAAAATCCAATGGTATGTTTTTGTGTTAGGTTAATGGTATACAGTATGTTAACATATCAGCCAAAATGTAAACAGTAATCTAAGCTTTAAATGAATACAGACTGCAATATAACACCAATTTAGACACTGTATCCACAACTAGAAATCCATATTACTAGCAAAGCACTGGCTGTGAGCAAAATCTAAACTTTCATTTATAGTATATTATAGTATATATTTATTTATAATATAGTTGCTAAACCTCCCTTAATCACAGCTCCTCATCAGTTCTTGCCTGGAAATTACAAAATAGTGGTCTGCCCTCTGGGCTGTATCTGTATTAATGCTCACTTCCTTCCTGTGTTTAAAATTGTTTCACAACAGCCAGCGCAAAGGACCTTAAATGTGCCTGGCCCTGAAACAGGATGCATGAGCTCACGACTAAGGAAGTGAGAAAGAATGTCGAAATGACATCAGCGCACTCATTTCACCAACACAGAAATGGACAAAGCTGAAAACCCTTATTAAATCTTTGTTTAAATGAAGGCATGTAATGCACTGACTTTGGAAACTATTTCCAGCGATGTTAAATAAACGGCTCTTGACAGAAAACTAATATCTCAATAACTACATTAATAACTACTAATTATCTTCAATTACAAACAAGTTTTTAAAACTGTTTTACATTAGGATTAGATTATGTACAGTATCTGTCATACATGTCCCTGAATCTGAGCTGTTACTGCAGGAACCAAAACAAAGGATTCCCCAAAATAGGGAAGATTACTCTTTGCAATCCTTGAAAAATTATGGTGCCAGTATATAGCTGAGGTAAAACTTTTTTACACCTCATATTCTTTATTTCATAATTCTATATTAATTTTATGTGTTTAATAAATTAGTTATATTTTTGCTATCATAAGAGATTCTTTTAAAAAATAATAATAGAGAAGGAGGCACTGTCTTTAGGAGACTTTAATTAACCATACCAGATTTTCAGTTTGCCAATATTTTGTTAAAATTTGTTGAGAATGCCTTTTAATAACAAATTTTATAAATTCTTGGAGCTGCCTTTCACACGTTTTTTGACCATTAATTGTCTTGATGTTTTGATTTAGCATTTATAAAATATAATCATTCCTCATAATTCAATTTATTAAGTGCACAAGTTCCTTCTCCAACACATTATCTAACAGGTTGATGCCACACCAATGCTCCACAATAAACAACAATTTTCAGATTAAAAAGATCACTAATTTTACTCATACACAAACAAATTTATTGGTACCCCTAGAAAAGAAATAAAGCTAATTGGAGTATAGTGATGTTTCACACTGTTTTTGTTCAATTGTAATTAAACATATATTGATAAGTCACAATTATTCTGAGACAATGTCCTTTGGACAGGTGAGAAAAAAAAAATTAGCTTTTTGAGAGGCTGGGCATTCACAGCAAAATATTGTAAGCTTTTAAAGAAAAGAGTATGACACCTACTCCAAACCATGAAGGAGGCTAAATTATGATTTGTGGCTGCATTGCTGTGTCTGGCATGGGAATCCATAAATATATGAAGAACACAGTAATCTCTGGACTTCCAAGCCATTTTAGAACAAATACTGCCCAAAAGAAATATACTGTGCTATCTCAGTCACAGATCATGGGTCCTTCACCAGGGGATAATGATCTAAAAGATAGCTCTATCAACTTTGAACTATTCTGAAGTTAGCCTTCTATGAGCCCAATATGAAATCTATAACATGCAGTTGAAACACGCTGTCTAAAAAGGCACCCTTCTAACATGAGATAGCTGAAGAAATTTACTCATTATGATGAAAGATGTGGAAGTCTTACTGAGAGCTGCAGAAATCATTTGTTTGCAGTTTGCCTCTAAAGGTAATCAGTAAACTTTTATTACACATGAAATCAATACCAATGAATGGCAATCATTTTTTTTGTCCATTTCAAATTATTTCAGAGAACCTGTAGAGATTCCTTTTCATAGAGGGGTACCAACAAATTTGTCCATGTCTATATAACAATGGGGGTCTTTCTCCTAGTGTCCTTGCTGCTGATTATCAGTAGCCAATGTCTGTCAGCCAATGTTTGTCAGTTAAAAAAAAGTTTGATCCAAAGTTTGATCCATGGGTTAGACTGCATTCAATCCTTGATTTAGTGTGTGGTCTTTAGACATTTATATTTGCGGTTTCTTCAGTTATTTGCCCCCCCCAAAAAAAAATCATACTTGAGAAGGGCCACAACTTGGCTGAGTTGCTTGATGTTGTCCCTATAGGACAAAAAGGCATCTCGAAAGGTACACTCAAATACAGCAACCAGTGTACTACAGATTAACAAAAGTTGCTGCTAAAAGTTATTACATCAATCACTAGACATTCTAAATAACTTTAGACCCGAATGCTCTTTCTGAATACAAGTAAAAAGAATAACTTATTTTATGAAAGTATAACAATGCATTTAATAATACACTACTGAAGTTATTGAATAGTTGCATTTCTGCTCCAACATACCAAGATTCCCTTTATTTACATATAATCATATAACTAAAAGAACTATCAACAAATGAAAAATAAATGACAGAGGAAATACATGTAATTATGCCAAAGGTTCAATAATCAGAACTCATTTCCAAACAATGTCAGCCAATGATATCTGAAATTAAAGTATCTCACAAAAGTCAGTGCACTCCTCACATTTCAACAACTATTTTAGTTTCTTCTCAAAGGGACTTAAACTATAAAAATTAAACTTGAATAGTCAATGTGCAACTAGTACAGCAGTATAGATTTACTGTCCTCTGAAAATAACTCAACATACAGCCATTATTGTCAAAATAGCTGACAACAAAAGTGAGTGCACCTAAGCTGTATGTTGTTTTACCATGCAAAGACACATGTTCTATTCATCATGTTCATGATTTTGTCTGCTTGACAGGACCATACAAATCTGTGTATCTTGTATTAGAGCTGGAAAAATGTGGTGCTCTGAGTACAACTGGATGTTCAACATGGCCAACAAGACTCTCCGAGGATTTGATCATTAGAATTGTTGCTCTCCACAAAGGTGGCCCGGGCTATAAGAAGATCGGTAAGACCATGACACTGAGTTACAGTACAATGGCCAGGGTCATACAGAGGATTTCCAAGGTGGGTTCCTCTCAATACAGGCCTCATAGATGTATGAGTGCTGCCAAAATAAACAGACACATAAGTGCTGCCAGCATTGCTTTAGAGGTTGTAGGAGGTCCGCTTGTCATTGCTCAGACTATACGCCTCACACTGCAACAAGCCGGTTTGTATGGCCATTGTCCCAGAAGGAAGCCTCTTCTGAGGCTGGCTCACAAGAAAGCCTGCAAACAATTTGCTGAAGAAAACCGGTCCAAGAGCTTGAATTACTGGAACCATGTCATGTGGTCTGAGACTAAGATAAACTTGTTTGTGTGGCGACACCCTGGTGAGAAGTACCAAGAAAGTTGTGTCTTGCCTGAAGTCAAGCACGGTGGCGGTAGCATCATGGTCTGTGGCTGTATGAGTGCTGCTTGTACTGGGGAGTTGCGGTTCATTGAGGGAAACATGGATTCAAACATGTACTGTGACATTCTGAAGCAGAACCCTTCCTTCAGAAACTGGGCCGAACGGCAGTTTTCCAACATAACAACTCCAAACACACTGTCAAGATGACATCGGCCTTGCTGAAAAAGCTGAAAGTGATTGAGTGGCCAAGTATGTCTCCAGACCTAAACCCTGTAGGGCATCCTCAATCGGAAGGTGAAGAAGCGCCATGTGTCTAACATCCAGCAGCTCCGTGATGTCATTATAGAGAAGTTGAAGAGGATAGTGGTCCAGTGGTTAGGATGCGGCGCTCTCACCGCTGCGGCCCGGGTTCGATCCCCGGTCAGGGAACCAACCCCAGCCACTCTTAGTGCCGGTCCCAAGCCCGGATAAATGGGAGGGTTGCGTTAGGAAGGGCATCCAGCGTAAAAACGTGCCAAATCAAACATGCGGATGATCCGCTGTGGCGACCCCTAATGGGAGAAGCCGAAAGAACGTTTTTTTTTTTTTAAGAGGATCCCAGCAACAACCTGTGCAGCTCTGGTGAATTCCATGCCCCTTAGGATTGAGGCAGTGCTAGATAATAATGGTGCTCACACAAAGTTTTGACACTTTGGACACATTGTTTGACATGTTAACTTAGGTTGTACTCACTTTTGTTGCCAGTAATTTTAACAATAATAGTTGTATGTTGAGTTTTTTTCAGAGGACAGTAAATCTGTTCTGCTATTCAAGCTGCACATTGACTACTCTAAACATTACAATATAGCCAAGTTTAATTTCTATAGTATTGTCTCTTGAGAAGATATACTAAAATTGTTGCTGAAATATGAGGGGTGTACTCAAGTTTTGTAAGATACTGTACATGATAATATTGCAGTTTTTTTTTTTAAAAGAAAAAACATTTTCATGTGAGCATAAGCAATATGTTATAAGAAGCTCCTGAGTGTAAGGATGATTTTATTGGTGGATACATATTACATATTCTTGCAGTGCTATATATATATATATATATAT
>JAAIIK010000039.1:6083660-6111016 GCA_014706435.1 Silurus glanis
CATGCAGGACAGACGAGCCCTCCAGAGGGTGGTGCGTTCAGCTGAACGTACCATCCACACTGAGCTCCCTAACCTGCAGGACATCTACAGCACATCTACAGCACCAGAGCTAGGAAGATTATGAAGGAACAACAATGGACTCTTTTCTCTGTTGCGTTTGGGGAAACGCGTCCGCTCCCTGAAAGCGAACACAGAGAGAATGAGGAGGAGCTTCTTCCTGCAGGCCATTCGGTGTTTAAACCAGGAAACACCCAGGATCTAAGAAACTGGCTCACTCTCTCCATCATCACACTTCTTCTCTGTACATATCTCACCTTTCGCACCACGACACTTTAAACATATCTCACCTTTCGCACCACGACACTTTAAACTCTGGACTTGCACAGCACAGTGCGCTTTATATTTTATTTTTATTTTATACCACACCATACTGCACATGGACACTTTACGGACCTTTACACCACACCATACCGCACACGGACACTTTATGGACAACCCACCGGTAAAATTGTCTATTGTTTACACTTTATTACACATTGTTTACTGTTTCACTGAATTTTTTTGTATATACATCTTTTTCTCTTTGGTTCATATACATATATCTTTATATATCTTTATATCTTTATATTCTTATATTTTATTTTATTTTATTTTATTTTATATAGTTTTTTATACTTTACACTTTATCTGCCTTCTTTTCTTTTTCCCCATCCTATTCCCTCATGCCGGACCGTCGTATAAAGCATTTCACTGCATGTCGTACCCTGTATGTATGTGTATGTGATGAATAAAATTTGATTTGATTTGTTTTGATGCAAGGTCTTCCTGAAGTTCTGCCCGAGTGGTTCTTGGCTCTTGGCGAACTCTCCTGATTATTCTTTGGACTCCTCAGACAGGGATCTTACGTGGAGCACCTGATCGTGGCTGGTTTATGGTGAACTGATGCTCGTTCCATTTCCGGATAATGGCCCCCACAGTGCTCACAGGAACATTCAGCATTCCCATCAAAATGCTTTTCAACAAGAAGATTACGAAGATCTTGCGAGAGTTCTTTGCTTTTACCCATCATGAAGGCTTTCCTGTGTGCCTCCTTGGTAATGAGAAGCCTTTATAGGCCATCAATTAGGACTAAAGCAGCTGATATCTATTAGTACTGATAGGGGCAGGGTTTCTCTCTCAATACTGACAGATTTCAGGTGATCTCCTGGCTTTCTATGCCATTTTGCACCTTGTTATCTTCATGTGTTCAATACTTATTCCCTGTGTCATTTCACTTTATTTATTATGACTCAACTTGTATACTTAAATGTTCTGATTTCTTCGTATGAATTCAATACTTGGCTTTATGTCTACATCTGGTGGAAATTTATTTTGTGTCAATAGCCCACTTAGAAATCCCCTTACTGATAAAAATGCTGATGTGTCAAATACTTATTTTCCCCGCTGTACCTCATGTCCCTCCTCTGCACGTGTCCAAATCGTCTCAATCGCGCCTCCCTCACCTTGTCTCCAAAATGCCCTCCATGCGCTGTCCCACTAATAAACTCGTTTCTGATCCTGTCCATCCTCGTCACTCCCAATGAAAATGTCATCATCTTTAGCTTTGCCATCTCCACCTCCACCTCCTGTCTTTTAGTCAATACCACTGTGTCTAAACCATACAACATAGCAGGTCTCACTACAGTCCTATAAACTTTCCCTTTCACTCTTGCAGATACCCTTCTATCACAAATCACTCCTGCCACTCTTCTCCACCCAATCCACCCTGCCTGCACTCTTTTCTTCACTTCTCTAAAACACTCTCCATTACGTTGCACTGTTGAGCCCAGGTACTTACTCCAATCTAAGAAAACACCATCCAGAGGCAGGCCGGGACGCAGTGGGCAGATCCGAGGAGAGGAGAGGGGCAGGAACAGTGGTCACTGGAACCTCAGGAGCATGTTTAACTTGAGAGAGAGAGAGAGAGAGAGAGAGAGAGAGAGAGAGGGAGAGAGAGCGAGAGAGAGAGAGAGAGAGAGAAGAGGGGTGACAGAAAGAAGGATATGCATTATTAAATATGGATTATTAAATTTATGTTGTATGAAAGTTTAAGGTACCAACAAATAGCCTGGACCTTTAGATCTAAGTAGGCATAGGGGATCATATTTTCATATTTTCTAGATCTAGTAAGGACCCTTGCTGCTGCATTTTGAACTAACTGAAGCTTATTTATGCACTCGAACACTCAGACAGTAAAGCATTACAGTAGTCTAATCTAGATGTAACAAAATAACTAGTTTTTCTGCATCCTGTAACATCATATTTGTAATTTTAGCAATATTTCTAAGGTGAAAGTAGGCAATCCTGGTAATATTATTCACATGTGCCTCAAAGGAAAGACTAGAGTCAAATGTCACACTAAGATCATTGACTGCTGTACACACTTAGACAGAAACACATCCAGAGATGCTATGTAATCGTAAAGTTTACTTCTAGCTGCATGTGGTCCTAGTAAAAGTACTTCCATCTTATCCGAGTTGAGCAGAAGGAAGTTATCAAGCATCCACTGTCTAATGTCCTTTACACACTCCTCAACATTGTTAAGCTGATCTCTCTTATCTGGCTTTGCTTTAACATACAACTGTGTATCATCAGCATAGCAATGGAAGCGAATACCATGTTTATGTATAATTTCACCCAGAGGCAGTATATACAAGGAGAAAAGCAGTGGGCCTAAGACAGATCCTTGTGGAACACCAAACTTTACCTCAGAGAGTGTGGAAAACTCACCATTTACATCAGTAAAACTGATAGCAATCAGTAAAATAAGACCTATGCCAGGAGAGAGCTGTTCCCTTTAATTCAAACAACATTTTCTAGTCTAGCAAGGAGGATATTATGATCAATGGTGTCAAAAGCTGCACTAAAGTCAAGCAAAACGAGCAAAGAGACAAAACCCTGATCAGAGGCCAAAAAACAGGTCATTTGATCACCTTAACTAGCACTGTCTCTGTCAATGATGAGGCCTAAATCCTGACTGATACATTTCAAAAATGTTATTCCTAAGTAAATGTGACCATAACTCCTGGAGATAAAGGAGAGGTTTGATATTGGCCTATAGTTGGACAGCTGACAAGGGTCAAGGTCAGGTTTCTTAATTAGGGGGTTGATAACATCCAGTTTGAAGGATTTAGGTACATAACCAGTGTTGATGGAAGAGTTTTTTATCATTATTAGAACAGGTTTAATTCCTTCTGGAATTATCTTTTTGAAGAAACTTGTAAGCAAAGGAATTCGAAAATACAAGTTGATGATGAAGGAAATAAATTAAATTAAGTAATTCTCTTGAATATGAGTAAAACTTTGTAATTGATTTGCTGTTATAATTACACTGCTGTCTACAGGGTTATTTATAAAATAGTTTGGATTTATATTAATTGTCTGGATTTTTTTGCCTGATGTTTTAAACTTGAAATCATATGTAATGAAATCATTACTACCAATTAATGGTGTGCATGTTAGTGCAGTGCTTTTATTTCCTGTTAATTTTGCTACGGTGCTGAATAAAAATCTATGATTATGCTTGTAATTTTATGTGAGGGTAGAAAAAGATACTGATCTAGCAGCACTAAGAGTTTTTCTATAATTTATGAGGTTCTCCTTCCATGCTATTTGAAATACTGTCCATTTGGTTTAATGCCATGTACATTCTAATTTCCAGGTGGTCTGTTTTAAGGTACATGTATGGTCATTATACCTTCATCTAGAGTGTAACGGAACATTGATTCTAGACATTCAGTGGCCCCATCGAACCCTGTGGGGTTAGACGGAGATCTAATTAATGTTGACAACTCCGGAAGAGTATTGATAAAACTCGCTGTTGTAGTTGATGCGAATATACGCTTAACACGGTAACGTGGCGGGGTACTAATGCAATGACAGAGGCAGACTTTAAAAAATGATGTAATGATCTGAAATAGCTTCAGACTGTGGAAATATGACTTTAATTTTTATATTGAATCCAAATGTTAATATTAAATCAGGAGTGTGCCCACCACTATGAGTGGGTCCTATAACATGCTGATTAATTCCTACTGAATCTAGAATAGACACAACTGCTCTTCTTAAGGAGTCTTTCTGATTATCAAAATGAATATTAAAGACACCAACAATTAATTGCTCCAATTATCTATGAAGCCCACATTGTTTTTGAAGCACCACTCAGACATCCAGCAGTTCAGCGACCATAACCTGCTGTAAGCTAAATCACCACGCCACATTGGGATGGGGCCAGAGCATATTACAGCATCAGACATTGCGTTCGCTATTTACACACCTCTGTATTGTTACTCTTAGTAACCTCTGACTGTTGAAGGCGTATTTAATTAGCTTGTTTGTGTTCTAATCCCATCCACTTCCTGCTTCACTATCTCCACATTATCCAACCTTCTCTCTCTCTCTCATTTTCCTAATTCATCAACTGCTCAAAATACTCCATCCACCTTCCTAACACACTCTCCTCACTAGTCAACACATTTCCATCTCCATCCTTTATTGCTCTAACTTGCAGCAAGTCCTTCCCAGCTCGGTCCCTCTGCCTGGCCAATCGGTACAAATCCTTTTCTCCTTCCTTAGTGTCCAACTTCTTATACAGCTTCTCATATGCCTCTTCCTTGGCTTTTGCCACATTCATCTTCATCTGCTGCCGCATCTTCTTGTACTCCTGCCTACTTTTCTCATCTCTCTGCCGATCCCAATTCTGTTTCGCCAACCTCTTTTTCCTTATGATTTCCTGCACTTCCTCATTCCACCACCACATCTCTTTGTCTTCCTTTCTATTTCCAGATGTCACACCAAGTATCTTTCTAGCGGTCTCCCTTATCACGTCTGCAGTAGTTGCCCAATCATCCAGCACCTCTTTACCAACACCGAGCCCCTGTCTGACCTCATCCCTGAAACTTAAACTACAGTCTAAACGAAAAAGAATAATAATAATAATCGTCTGACCTTAGTATGACCCCTTTGCACTAAGCACATTTTGAACTTTATTTTAAAAGTAAAATGTTGGTATGTTATAAAAGCCTTCTTTCAGCAAGTTCTTCTTTACATTTATGTTGTTATTTATTTCTGATCCTATACTGCCTGTATAATAAAGTTTTCACTCCTCTGTGGAGGACAGTCCATGACTGACTGTTTTATCACCTGTTATCAGCTTTTCAAAGTGGAACTGTGGAACAGGTTCTATTGAGTATATCTCTCTTTTTTCTCAACCCTGACCATTTTCCCCTGCTGCAGAATAACACCCCCACATCATGATGCTGCCATCATCATGTTTATACTTTTGGTACACCTTCATCTATTATCTTTAATACCATTGTGCATTCATAGTGTTAAGAACTTACACAATTTGTTTACTGTTCACACTAACTCCACCAACAGAAAAAGCAGAGTATATCAAAGCATACTTGTCTATATAAAATAGTAAGTTACTGCAGTTGTGTTAAATAAGATAGATAAGATAAGATAAGATAAGATAAGATAAGATAAGATAAGATAAGATAAGATAAGATAAGATAAGATAAGATAAACATTTATTCGTCCCACAGTGGGGAAATTTCTGTGTTACAGCAGCAAAAATTAAGAAATAAAAATAAATGCAAATATATAAAAAAGAATATACAAAGAAATAAAAGCAAAGAAATAAAAAACAAATAATAATAATAATAATAATAATAATAAACAAAGAAATAAAAATAAATGCAAATAAATAAAAAAGAATATGCACATACTATAATAACAGTATATACACAGTACAATGTATAAATACAAATGGGGGGGGGGATAAAATAAATAAAATACGCATTTCAGGTAATATTTTAAAGTGGTATTGCACGTAATTGTGGGTACTACTGCACATAATATTGCACATGTTGCATGTAATATTGCACACAGGTAATGTTTATTGCACAGCTAAAAAGTAATAACAGTGTATTTTGGTGATTGGTTTACTGGGAACAGCTTTGGTTGTAAAGTCTAACAGCAGCAGGGAGAAAAGACCTTCTGTAACGCTCCTTCAGGCACTTAGGATGTATCAGTCTGTCACTGAAGGAGCTGCTCAGTGATGTAACGGTTACATACAGGGGGTGAGAGGCGTTCTGCAGCAATGATGATAATTTTGCTACCATCCTCCTTTCTCCCACCTCCTGTACAGTGTCCAGGGGAATCCCCAGGACTCAGCTGGCCTTCCTGATCAGCTTGTCTAGTCTCTTCCTGTCTGCAGTAAAGATGCTGCTGCCCCAGCAGACCACTCCATAAAATATGGCTGAGGCCACTACAGAGTCAAAAAAGGTCTTCAGTAGCTCTCCTTGCTCCAAAAGACCTTAATCTCCTCAGCAGAAAGAGTCTGCTCTGCCCTTTCTTGTAAATTGCCTCAGTGTTGTTTTTCCAGTCCAGTTTGTTGTTTAGGTGAACACCCAGGTATTTGTAAGAGTCCACTCTCACAATGTCCTTTCCCTGAATGTTCACTGGTGATAAAGTTTGTTTGTGCCTACGGAAATCCACCACCAGTTCTTTCGTTTTCCCCGCATTTATCTGGAGGCAGCTCCGTTGGCACCAGTCCACAAAGTTCTGAACAAGTCCTCTGTACTCCCTGTCATCATCATCCGTGATCAGACCGAAGATGGCAGAGTCATCAGAGAACTTCTGTAGGTGACAGGTTGCTGAGCTGAACATGAAGTCTGCAGTGTAGATGGTGAAGAGAAACGGGGCAAGAACCGTTCCCTGCGGGGCTCCAGTGTTGCAGACAATCATGTCAGACTCACAGTCACGAGTCCTCACATACTGTGGTCGGTCTGTGAGGTAGTCCAGTATCCAGGCAGACAGATGATGGTCCACTCCCATGTACACCATCTTATCCCTCAGGAGCGCAGGTTGGATGGTGTTAAAATCACTAGAGAAGTCAAAAAACATGACTCTCACAGTGCTCCCAGCCTTTTCCAGGTGTGAAATAGCCCGATTTAGGAGGAAGATGATTGCGTCTTCCACTCCAATGCCAGGTTGGTAGGCAAACTGAAGTGGATCCATTGATGGGCTCACCAGAGGTCGGAGATGAGTGAGCACCAGCCTCTCCAATGTTTTCATCAGATGCGAGGTCAGTGCTACTGGTCGATAGTCTCCGAAGTCTTTTGGGCACGACGTCTTCGGAACAGGCACCACGCAGGATGTTTTCCATGTTTTTCCATAAATAACTTTCTTTCGGCTTCTCCCGTTAGGGGTCGCCACAGCAGATCATCCGCATGTTTGATTTGGCACATGTTTTTACGCTGGATGCCCTTCCTAACGCCCCATTTATCCGGGGTTGGGACCGGCACTAAGAGTGGCTGGGGTTGGTTCCCTGACCGGGGATCAAACCCGGGCCGCAGCGGTGAGAGCGCCGCATCCTAACCACTAGACCACGTTGTGTTAAATGTTAATATTAAATTATGCTTGCCATTAAATTCTTAGTTGGTACATCTAAGCTTATCTTACATCTTAGCTACTTATTCTAAGTTCTTGATATATTACTTTGATTAAAATGGTTGATAATATCAACTTGCCAGCAACTAAGTCGGTTTTTTACATTTTCATTATTAATTCTGACTTCTCTGCCAATGCGCCGCTTCACGGTGCAACTCAAGGAATATTTCATAGTGTGTGTCGTCCTGAAAGTGGTGTGCTTATCACCCATATGTTCAAGTAAAAGGCTATCCAACTGGCCTTATCTACTGCACAATCTCTATGTCCTGGGTCTCACAAGATGATGATTTCCATTTTGTGCAAAAAAAGTTTTTAAAACCATGCAATGAGAGTAAATTGCTCATACATTGCATGACCAAAAAAAGATTGCTGTTTGTATTTATATAATCTTCAAAGATTTTGTTGTATCATTATTGCAGCGGTTAATATGTTTCAGATGGCAAAAATTATTTTAACATTAACTAATGCATTGTGTAGTTTCTCATTTAACAAACAGCCATGTTGAAAGACATTTCCCATGGTTCTGGAAAATATAGTGTGTTTCAAAGGAGCAAATTATTGAGATTATTAGCATCAATCACTTGTTATTTATGCTAACGGGGAAAACAATTTAGATTCGAGTTGAAAATTCAATAGAAAGCATATTGGGGTGGTCACGTGACCCTGATCAAGATGGCAGCTTAAGAGTTTTGCTCCGCTTTAGAACTCCGTATTTTTTTTAATTCCGCCCTATTTTCTACATAATTTGTACTATTTCGATAGCGTGGAAGGAAATGGAAAGTGGTGGGGATAAGGATTTTCCTATTTTTTCATCTACAAGGTCACAGAAAAGTAAAGAGAAAAAGAAAAACACCGCCGCACGTGATGGAGAAGGGGAAGAGGCTAGTGCTAGCCCGCAATCAGACACTTCACTTATTTTGAGTGAAATTAGGGCTGTGGGCACGCGGCTAGACGGTATTGAGGGACAGTTAGGAAAAATTGCTTCCTCTGTTGCGGTCCTTGAGAATGCGTTCACTGCTCTCACTGTACGAGTCACTGACACCGAGATATAACTATAGCCGAGCAACGGATCTCTGCAGTGGAAGACACGGGGAGTGCACATAGCAATCAGGTGGCTAATTTGCGTGCTACCGTGGAGCAACTGCAAGCTAAAGTGGATGATCTGGAAAACCGGGGTCGCCGTAAAAACATGAGGATTGTTGGGCTTCCTGAGAAAGCGGAAGGCAGTGAATCTCTGACTACTTTTTTGCAGTCAATGTTTCCGGTTTGGCTTCAGCTTCCCACAGGTTTCCCTGCTATCGAGATCGAGAGAGCGCACAGAGCCCCCTTCCGTCTCAATTAACACCGAACGCGCCGCCGAGGAGTGTTATTGTCCGGTTCCTCCGCTTCCCAGTAAGAGAGGCGGTTTTGAGAGCTGCCAGGACAACACCGGTAAACCATAGTGGTGCCACGTTACGCTTTTTCCCAGATTTATCGGGGGAGATTGTGCGAAAACGGCGAGCGTTTGGAGGCGTGTGTAAAAGAATGGTGGATCGATGGTTATACAGTGGCTTTGCTTATCCAGCTAGACTCCGCTGTTTACACAATGGGAAGATCATTTTGTTTGACACTGTGGAGGCAGCTACTAACTTTCTGGACACAGTCAAGTCAAGTCAAGTCAAGTCAAGTTTATTTGTATAGCGCTTTTCACAACAGACATTGTCTCAAAGCAGCTTTACAGAAATCAACAGTCAAGGTGAATGGTGTGCGTTTGTCCCTGATGAGCAAGCCGTGGCGACAGTGGCAAGGAAAAACTCCCTTAGATGTTATGAGGAAGAAACCTTGAGAGGAACCAGACTCAAAAGGGGAACCCATCCTCATATGGGTGACATCAAGAGTTTGATCATAAATCTTTCAACAATACAGAACACTGGAGAGTGAGAATTTTTTCACAGCCGGGTGATCTTTTGCTTTTCTGTAGACAATAGGGTTATTCCCGTTTTTTCCCATTCCTTCAATCACTTTGAGGGCGTTTCATGTTTCTCCTTACTGAACTTGAACACATTTATATGGCTTTTTCTGTTTGTTGCAGGACCACTCGGTGGAATTTTGTTTTCTGGACAAACTTCGGTTCTATATTTAGGACTGTTATGCCGGTCTGCACTAAAGTTTTTTACTTATTTTTTTTTTTTTTTTTCCTTTTTAGTTTAAAGAAGCCATTTAATTACATGTCCACACATTTTTTTTTTCTTCTCTTCCTTTATAGGTTGTATTTAATTGATATTTTTTCCTGTTAAGGTAATTTAGGGTGGACTTTATTTGTTTATTTCTAGGAGTTTTTAGGGGGTTCTTTCTGTCTGTCGTGTTTCTGGGTGGTCAATGGAGGTGTTGGTGGATGGTGTGTGTGACGAGTTGATATGTGAGCCCTATCGTTTGGGGATAGGGCAGAGGGGGGAGGGTTGGTGGGGGTTTTTGTTTATGTTTAGGAGAGCCGGTTATATTACGGAGTTATGTTGTCTTAATCTTACTTCTGTCAGTCCATAGCATTTAAATACTTTAAACAGCACTGATGCATGTCTGATCTGACTAGGGTGGTCACATGGAACGTGAAGGGCATGGGTAACATAGTCAAAAGAAAGAAAGTTCTGACATTCTTGAAGCAGGAAAGGATAACTATCGCACTCCTACAGGAGACGCATTTGTCAGATGCAGAACATTTAAAGCTTAAAAGGGACTGGGTTGGGGAAGTATATTTTAGTTCTTTCTCGTCAAATAAACAGGGCGTGGCCATTTTGATACATAAAAATTTTCCTTTCATCTTAGAACAGGTTGAAAAAGATCCTGAAGGCAGATTTGTTCTGATTACTGGTCACATCTTAGGAAAACCTCTTACTGTTTTAAATGTGTATGCCCCAAATGAAGACAGCCCTGACTTTATATCAAAGATGGTCCTATTGTTTAATCACAAGTGTAATGGCCTGGGGATTATGGCTGGGGACTTTAATTGTGTCATGGATGGTAGGTTAGACAGATCATCTTTCACAAGATCATCTGCCCGTTCTTCAAGTACTCTGCAAAATATGTGTCACGCTTCAGGCTTAGTGGACATATGGAGGGAGCTGCACCCAGGGGTCAAGGATTTTACATTTTTTTCCTCTCCCCATAATTCTTATTCCAGATTAGATTATTTATTCTTGCCTTCCAGATTTGTTAACTGTGTGAGATCCTGTGAAATCGGTCGAGTGGTTCTTTCCGACCATAGCCCAGTGTATTTAGATTTAACAGGATTTTCAACCCCAAAATCTTCTTACTGGAAATTTAATAGTTCTCTCCTTAATGACAACGCGTTCTGCCAGTTTCTTGAAGAAAGAATATCCCAGTATTGGCAGGATAACGAATTCTGTCCAGTGGACAGCACCACTAAATGGGATGCGGCTAAGGCCACCTTAAGGGGCCACATTATCTCTTTTACCACGTGGCATAAAAAAACAAAAGGCAGAGAACAGGAAAACATTAGAGGAGGAGGTTAAAAGATTGGAATTGATTCATAAACTTTCACCCACGCAAAACAACTGGAATCTTCTAATTGGTGCCAGGTCTAAACTAAACTTAAACTATTCCGAACATGTAAGGAAGTTAGTGATGTTCAGCAGGCAAAGGTTTTATCAGTTTGGGAATAAACCCAGTCGTCTCTTGGCATATCAACTTAAATGTGAACAGGCTGAAAGGTCCATTAGGGCCATTGAAACCGCTGAGGGAGTAGTTTCACATGATCCTGCTGTAATAAACTCCAGTTTTAAATATTTCTATGAGAATCTGTACACCTCCTCTTGCGCACCCCAAGACCCTGCCACTTTTTTGGATAGGATACCCCTACCCTCAATCTCAGACGAGGATTTCTCAATACCCCTCTGACAAAAGGTGAAATCTTTGCCGCTATTCAGTCTATGCCTAGTGGGAGGGCGCCAGGGTTGGATGGCTTTCCTCCGGAATTTTACAAAAGATTTTGGCATGTGCTGTCCCCTATTTTCATGCCGGTAGTTCATAACCTTTTGGAAGACAGTCTTACTCCAGATTCCTGCAGGACTGCTTCTATTAGCTTGATCCTCAAAAAAGGGAAGAACCCATTAGACTGTGCCTCGTATCGCCCAATCAGTTTACTTAATGTAGACTTCAAAATTGTGGCTAAAGCTTTAGCTCGTCGCCTGGTGAAGATTCTACCTAAAGTTATTAAACCAGACCAGACTGGTTTCATTAAAGCCCGTTATGGTTCAGACAATGTTCGTCGTCTGTTGAACATAATACAACATCTGACTGTAGACGGTGACCCGGCTGCTATAATATCTCTGGATGCGGAGAAAGCGTTCGACAGGGTTGAGTGGAGGTTTTTATTTCAAGTGTTGGACAAGTTCAATTTGGGCTCTAACTTTATCAAATTAGTGAGGCTTCTTTACTCTAGCCCGTCAGCTGTGGTTAATACTAACGGTTTACTATCAAGTAAACTTTCGATCCAAAGAGGTTGCCGCCAGGGCTGTCCCCTGTCGCCACTCTTGTTTGCCTTATATATCGAGCCTTTGGCGGAAAGTATTCACATGCATAGGGGCATCCGGGGGGTGATGGCAGGTGGGATGGAACACCGTCTTTCATTATATGCGGATGATGTTCTTCTTTACTTAAAACAGCCACAGTTATCCATTCCCAGTCTGTTGGAGACAATTAATCATTTTGGTCAGTTTACTGGATATAAAATAAATTTTGGAAAATCCCAGGCCATATTTTTAAATACCCCACAACCGGTTAAGTTACATTGTCCCTTTCACATCACTGACTCTGGGTTTCTTTATTTGGGCATACACATAACCTCTGATGTAAAGGATTTATTCTCTAAGAACTACTCACCCCTAATGGCGAGACTTAAGCAAGACATGAATAGATGGGCCCCTTTACCAATTTCTTTCTTTGGAAGAATTAATACAATCAAAATGAATGTGCTCCCCCGTTTACTCTACTTATTTCAGTGTTTACCCTGTTATTTGGACCAGAACTTTTTTAAGGATCTGAATGCAGCTATTGGTAAGTTTGTATGGGACAATAAAAAACCTAGGATTAAACTTGCTTCTCTTTTGAAGCCGAGGGAGGGTGGGGGTGGCTCTTTGCCCAATGTGCAGCTATTTTATTGGGTTGCTCAGATTAAACAAATGCTTAGGTGGTTTTTGAATGATACAGACTCCTTGTGGGTCAGTATGGAATCTTTTGCATGTGCGCCAAGACTGCTAACGTCCCTTCCGTTTATTAATGACTTTAAGGAGGTCTGCCCAGTAGCTGGGAATTTTTTGCTTTTGAACACACTTTTGGCTTGGGATGATGTCAGGAGATATCTCAATGTCCCCAAGAATTTGTCCATGCAATCCCCGATTGCTTTAAACCCTGACTTCCCTGACTCGTTAGCCGGTATTGGCCTTCTGGCCTGGGCAGAAAAGGGTATATCTAATTTGGCTGATTTATTTACATGAAAGGTCTTTAAATCTTTTGAGACGCTTAGGATAGATTACCAAATTCCCAAAACAGATTTTTTCAAATTTCTCCAATTACGTTATTTTATTCAGTCTGAAATGAGACAGGGGAAAATTCGCTGGGAACTTTCTGATGTTGAAGATAACCTTCTTCTTCCGGGGGCGCTAAAGGGGCAGATTTCTTATCTGTATTCTCTGTTATCAGAAACCTCTTCTCCTTTGGATCCTTTGAGAAAGGTTTGGGAAAGGGATATGGGCCAGTCATTTACTGATGACGAATGGCTCTCTATACGAGAGGAGGTTTTTCATAAATCAATCTCAAGCTCTGTGCATGAACAAAACTTCAAATTTATATACAGGATATATCTTACCCCAGTGCGGCTCCACAAAATGTACCCAAATGTGTCTCGGATGTGTTTTAAATGCAAATCTGAAATAGGAACGTTGATGCATTTATTTTGGGACTGTAAGAACATCAAACCTTTTTGGCAGGAGGTACATGATTTGGTTCAGAAGATGCTGGGTAGACAATTTATTTTGTCTCCAACTATTTATTTACTGAACTGCAAAACATCACTGGATTTCTCTACTGACTCACAGTCTTTGTTAAATATAATTACTTATCTGGCGAAGAAATGCATACTTATTCTCTGGTCATCACCAAAGGTACCGACTTTAAAGATGTGTTTAGCACAAATGGCTAATCTTCTCCCTTTGGAAAAACTTACGTATGACTTACAGAATAAATCCGATGTATTCTGGCGGATATGGGCCCCTTTGTGGGATTTACTTACTCTGCAGGCGAGACCCTAGCCCTGATTTATGTTTTTCTTTTTTGTGTTTTGTTTTGTTTACCCTTTTGTAGTTGTTTCCATCCTGTTTTGATTTGCCCTTTGCCTTTCCATGGTCACTTTCTCATATTAGCATTATGTTGTTGTTATTAATATGCTTGAGTGTATGCTGTGTGTGTTGACTGATCGGCTCTGTTGTTGTTTTGTTTTAACGAAAAATAAATAAAAATATAATAAAAAAAAAAGAAAGCATATTGGTTGCACTGTTGAGCAACTGAAACAAGTCCTGTGGTCTGATAAGACCAGATTTACACTATGTCAAAGATCACAAAGCGATGTGCCCATCATGCATAATGCTTTTTATTTGTTTTAATTGGTCTGGCATTATACTTTATGGCTTTAAACAGGAACAGAATCCTTCACAAGAAGCAGACAGTTTATTTGTTTTTGTTTTTACACACACACACACACACACACACACACACACACACACACACACACACGTACAGACACACACACACACACACACACACACACACACACACACACACAAACTCACACGCACACACTCATATGTTTATCATTTAACATTTTATTCATATTTAAAATAAAAAAAACATAATGATAATTGATTAATACATTAAAATGACTACACCCATCCCATGCTACTAGCATCTCTAATGCTTCCTTATGTACCTTTACAACCTCAAATCATAAAAGTTGGGATGCTGGGTAAAATGCTAATAAAAACAGAATGCAGTAATTTGCAAATCTCATAAAACCACATTTTATTCACAACAGAAAACATTTTAAGAAAAAAAGGGTAATTTTTAATTTGATGGCAACAACACATGGCAAAAAATTGAGACATGGCCCTGTTAACCACTGTGTTGTACCGTTTTTCTTTTAACACAGTCTGGGAACTGAGGAGACCAGTTGCTGGAGTTTTGGAAGAGGAGTGTTGCCCCATTTTTGTCTTCTACATACTCAACAGACCTGGTCCTTTTTGTCAGATTTTTCATTTCATGATGCACCAACAGTTTTCAATTGTTAAAAGCTCTGAACTTTAGGCAGGCCAGTTCAATGCCCAGTCTCTTTAATTACAAATCCATGCTGTTGTAATTGATGCAGTATGCAATTTAGCATTGTATTGCTGAAATATGCAAGGCCTTCCCTATAAAAGCCTTTATTCTAATGGACACATATGTTGCTCTAAACCTGTATATACCTTTCAGCATTGATGGTGCCTTTCTGGTGCCTAAACTGAGAACTGAGCACTAATAACAAGCAGGATGGTCTATCTCTTCTTTAGTACAAATGATGCGACATTCATGGTTTTCATAAAGAATTTCTAATTTCTGAACGCAAAACAGTTTTACACTTTGCCTTAGTCCATATTGGTTCAGAGAAGTAAGGATTTCTGGATAATGTTAACATATATTTTCTTCTTTGAATGATAGAGCTTTAACCTGCTTTCATGGATAGCACAGCAAATTGTGTTCAAGACAATAAATATCTGAGCCATTTTATATATTTTTTTTATTCGTGCCTATTTTTAATGTAATGGTTCTTGATTGTTGGACTTGTGCCTTGCACAAAGAGATTTCTCCAGATTCTTTGAATATTTTAATGACAGTGTATTGTAGATTATATTCAAATTCTTCACAATTTTATTTTGCGGATACTCTTTTTACACTAGCTCAATATATATAATTGTACTGTCTGTTGCCATTAAACCAAATTAATAATTATTGGACAATGTTCCTCCAGCTGTTTCTTTTTAGTAACACTTATTTTTCTAGCCTTTTGTTGGACCCAAATTTTTTTAAAATGTTATGTCCATCAAATGCAAAATGCTTAAAATAGTTCCCCAATTTAAACATTTGATATGTTTTCTATGTTCTATCATGAATAAAATATGGGTTTATGAGATTTACAAACCAGTACATTCTGGTTTTTAGCATATTAACTCTTTTTTTGGATTCTAATTGGGATTCTACCATGTCATGTACGGTTTCTGTCATACAGTTGGGCAAAAAAGTATTTAGTCAGCCACCAATTGTGCAAGTTCTCCCACTTAAAAAGATGAGATAGGCCTGTCATTTTCATCATAGGTACACTTCAACTATGACAGACAAAATGAAAAAATAAATCCCGAAAATCACATTGTCTGATTTTTTAAGAATTTATTTGCAAATTATGGTGGAAAATAAGTATTTGGTCACCTACAAAAAAGCAAGATTTCTGGCTCTCACAGACCTGTAAATTCTTCTTTAAGAGGCCCGTCTGAAGTTTGTTAGAGAGCATTTGGATGATCCAGAAGAGGATTGGGAGAATGTCATATGGTCAGATGAAACAAAAATAGAACTTCTTGGTAAAAACTCAACTTGTCGTGTTTGGAGGAGAAAGAATGCTGAGTTGCATCCAAAGAACACCATACCTACTGTGAAGCATGGGGTGGAAACATCATGCTTTGGGGCTGTTTCTCTGCAAAGGGACCAGGACGACTGATCTGTGTAAAGGAAAGAATGAATGGGGCCATGTATCATGAGATTTTGAGTGAAAACCTCCTTCCATCAGCAAGGGCATTGAAGATGAAACGTGGCTGGGTCTTTCAGAATGACAATGATCCCAAACACACCGCCCGGGCAACGAAGGAGTGGCTTCGTAAGAAGCATTCCAACGTCCTGGAGTGGCCTAGCCAGGCTCCAGATCTCAACCCCATAGAAAATCTTTGAAGGGAGTTGAAAATCCGTGTTGCCCAGCGACAGCCCCAAAACATTACTGCTCTAGAGGAGATCTGCATGGAGGAATGGGCCAAACTACCAGCAACAGTGTGTAAAAACCTTGTGGAGACTTACAGAAAACGTTTGATCTCTGTCATTGCCAACAAAGGGTATATAACAAAGTATTGAGATGAACTTTTGTTATTGACCAAATACTTATTTTCCACCATAATTTGCAAATAAATTCTTTAAAAATCAGACAATGTGATTTTCTGGATTTTTTTTTCTCATTTTGTCTCTCATAGTTGAAGTGTACCTATGATGAAAATTACAGGCCTCTCTCATCTTTTTAAGTGGGAGAACTTGTACAATTGTTGGCTGACTAAATACTTTTTTGCCCCACTGTATTTACTGAATTTCTTTGCAATATAATATGGGTATCCAGGTGTTAGACACTATTTTTGGCAGCTAGTTTACAAAAATTTCTGTTTGTGTCAGTTAGTGAATTGTTAGTATAATTGTACCTGTGTTTAATGTTTATTGTGTCTTATAAGTCGGTAGGACCAGATGACATACCAGTAGAAGTGTGGAGATGTTTAGGAAAGATGGCAGTGGAGTTCCTGACCAGAATCTTGTTGATTTTTAAAAAGATTTTGAAAGGTGAGAGGAAACCTGAGAAATAGAAAAGGAGTGTGCTGGTACCGGTTTTTAAGAACAAGGGAGATGTGCAGACCTGCAGTAACTACAGAGGAATTAGGTTGTTCAGTCACACTATGAAGTTATGGGAAAGAGTAGTGGAAGCCAGGCTGAGAGAAGAGGTGACCATCTGTGAGCAACAGTATGGTTTCATGCCGAGGAAGAGCACCACAGAAGCATTATTTGCTTTGAGAATGTTGATGAGAAGTATAGAGAAGGTCAGAAGGAGTCGCATTGTGTGTTTGTGGATTTAGAGAAAGCGTACGACAAGGTGCCGAGAGAGGAGTTGTGGTATTGTATTAGGAAGTTGTGCGGTTGCAGGGAGAAGAGGTGGTGAAGGTAGAGGAGTTTAGGTACCTGGGCTCAACTGTGCAAAGTAATGGATAGTGTGTTAGAGAAGTGAAGAAAAGAGTGCAGGCAGGTTGGGGTGGGTGGAGAAAAGAGGCAGGAGTGATTTGTAATTGAAGTGTATCTGCAAGAGTGAAAGGGAAAGTTTATAGGACTTGTGCAGAGGAAGGACATGGGGTTCATCGGTGGGAGAATGCTGAGGATGGAGCCACCAGGAAGGAGGAAAAGAGGAAGACCAAGGAGGAGGTTTATGGATGTGGTGAGGTAAGACATGCAGGTAGTTGGTTTGAAAGAGGCAGATGTAGAGGACAGGGGGGTATGGAGACAGATGATCCGCTGTGGCGAGCCTAAAGAGGAAGAAGAAGAAGAAGAAGAAGAAGAAGAAGTGGCTTATATGTACTTTAAGCAACTATTTGACCAGAGACAAAATCCATTCATGTATAAGCATACTTGGCTGTTAAAGCCTGATTATGATACTAATTCTAAGAATTCTAGAAAAAAAAAACTCTTACACAATGCGTTTTGCTTTTACCCCAGAATAACTTTTCAATCAAATGCAAAGTGTGGATTCTTCAGATTAAATAAATATGGGAGTGTAGTCATTTATATCATATTTCACAACTCGTCCCCATTCATATCTAAATAAATGTATGAAATCTCACCAAATAAAAGTTTTAGACATTTATGTGACAACATATTCAAAGCGGTGTATCTCAGTGAATGATAAAAGTCTCTTCCTATAACTACATGTACCACTTATCTGTCTCCTTAGGTACATTATATTAACTTGTGATGTAACATGTCATGTCAGAACAGCCTGGTACAGCATATACTCATAAATAATAAAAATTAACAAATATAGAATAAAAAAATGTTAAGCAGAACAGAACATAAATTAAAATAAAACCACACTTTTAAATAAGAAGCTATTTATGAAAATTGTCAGAAAGGTGCTTTGAGCCCTGTGTTGATTTATTCTTTATTATTCCTGTGATCATTTTTTTGTCACACTGGTGACAGAGAAACATTTGTTGCTGCTGTCTGGTTTTATTCTAATTACTTATTGGATCACTACAAGGATGACGTGGGTAATAAAGGTGTATAAATGGATCACTAAATAATGAATGAATAAATAATTGAAAATAGACCAGCATGGTGATTAAAATGAAAACAAAAATTCACAATTGAATTATAAAATATGCATATATTGATATATATTATTTGGTGATCAATATCAATTACTAATATCAAAACGTGATTATCCGATTTTCAAATGATCGTGATTATCAAATTATTGTCTTTTTTTCCAAAATGTTTCCTTTTACCACCGTTAAACTTTTATATCATTTAAATCGTTCGTCTTTCATGCATAATATTTGTGCACTAAACCAGCATTTTGAAGATTACCATGAACTTCCGCCGATTTTAACTTTTTAACTAGTGAATTGGAGGTATGCTTTTTGATGACGTCATTAACGCGACAGTGTAAAGTACGCCAGTGTTCTCGAAGACGCCGCTAAACGCACGCTAGAATGGATCAGCTTTGCAAACTTTTTGTTGGTGGATTAAATGTTCAAACTACTAGCGAAGGACTCCGTGCTCATTTTGACCAGTATGGGCAGCTTAACGACTGCGTTGTTGTTCAAAATGACCAGCTTCAGCGGTCTCGCTGTTTTGGCTTTGTAACCTACTCCAGCGTTGAGGAAGCTGATGCAGCAATGGCAGCGAGGCCACACACAGTAGATGGTAAAACCGTGGACTTAAAAAGAGCAGTGGCTCGTGAAGACGCGGGCAAACCAGAAGCTCTTGCCAAAGTAAAGAAAATATTTGTTGGGGGTCTGAAAGAAGATATCGCAGAAGAGGACCTAAATGAATATTTTGCCCAGTTTGGTGTAATCGAGAAAGCAGAAGTTATCACAGATAAAGATACCGGCAAGAAGCGTGGCTTTGGTTTTGTACACTTTGAGGACGATGATTCTGCCGATAAGGCAGTCGTGCTCAAGTTTCATTCGATAAATGGGCACAAAGTCGAAGTGAAGAAAGCACTCACTAAACAAGAAATACAGGCTGCTGGTGGAGCCCGGGTTAGCAGAGGCAGAAGAGGCGGCGGAGCAAGTAGAAATCAAAATGGCTTCGGTGGCGGAAGAGATGGTTACAACAGCTACTCTGGTGGCTACGATGGGGGTTATTGCGGCGCATATGGCGGTCCCTACGGAGGGGGATATGAAGGCGCATACAGTGATCAGATGGGAGGCTATGGTGGTAACAATGGCTATAATGACTTTGGTGGTGGATATAACCAGCAGTCGTCTGGTTACGGGCCCATTAAAGGCGGAAACACGTATCGGAGCGTAGCCCCTTATCCTCGCGGTGGGGCTTCCGGATACGGTAGAGGTGGATACGGAGGCCCATGTTAAAACCAACGGGGTGGGTGCAAGTCGTCAGGTTGTCTACACATTTAATCAGAGCTCTACCGGACACGATGCGCCATGTGGTCGTTATTAAATATTGCAAAAAGTAAAATGGCGGACAATAAACGCACTTATCGGACAGACGCATGGCTTCCAAGCGTCCTGACTTGTTCATGCAACTGTTGTTCGGGGACACGATATAGTGTACATTGATCATTCAAAATATGCATAAGCTTGTTAGCTATCTTGTACTTTCATAGCGTTCTGAGTTGCTTCGTTTATTTCTCCTTAAAGCTTGTGTTGAGTTAATGTTTTAGATTACACGCTTTGATTTATCCATTAGGACTGATGCTAGTTATTTCCCCCTGTCTGAAATGCCACAGTCGTGTACTGTGCCGTTCTACTAAATCACCTGTCTCTCATTTATATTTTTATTAAGGCAGTCTTACATCATTTTTAAACATCGTTTATTTACTATGATCTGGTCGCTTTAAGATGCCTTTTATCTCGTAGCATGTAAAACTTATTTAATGTGGAAGCAAATGTAATTGGTTTGTTTTATATAAAATAAATAAATGATAGCTAAAGCTTGATCGTACAGTCTAAATCGATTTAAATTTGTTTTTGCCCTCATGAGCGCTTTTGATTTATATGACGTTTAAATTTGGTTGTGCTTAGTTATGGTAGTGAAAGTAACAATATTAATTGACTTTTTAATAATAAAGTAAAAATATTATGTTGGAATTTACATTGTGGAAATGAAATGTTTTGTGTTTAGTCTTAAGTAAATACTTTTGGTCTTCATAGCCTTAAGGTCTCTCATGTCAATACTTTTACAAACATTAACACAAATGAAATATTATTTGATATAGAAAAATTTACTTTCTCTCTCTCTCTTCCACTAGCATGGACCAAAAATATTGATGACTCAACCACTACCCATAATTGTGTCTAATCAAATGTGCTCCAGAAAAGACCTTGGAGTTCAGAAAAGAAGGTTCAACAAAGAACAACAAATAGCTTCCTTAATGGTCAATTGTTTATTTGGCATGTCAGTTTTTTTTTTTTTTTTTTTTTTTTTTTGAACTTTTTTTTTTTTAACTGGTTAATTTTTTTTTTTTAAACTGGTCTGTTCACAAGGTTCCTTAATCAACAATTTCTGAACTGTAAAGATTTTGTACTGTCATTACCTGAGGCCTGGTCCTTGCTTTTATCTCTGGAATATTAAACTTATTAAATAAGCAACCTGAAATCTTGATTTGTCAAATAAATTTGCAATGGATTATAATTTTACGGTCCTCAGAATGTCCATGTTATAATGAGGATGGCAGATGCAATTGAAGATAAGAGGTTATTTAATAAGCAGGCAGACTAATCCAAATGCCACAAACAAAACACAGAGCAAAGTCTTTGGAAACAACAGGATAAAGTCAACTGAACCATTTATTTGCAATTACTTAAATAAGTCCTTTTAAACTCTTGCTCTAATAAATGTGTAATTGGAAACTGGTGACTAAACAACATGCGGGTTTGTTAATGTGCAAGTGTGTGTTTGGAGCAGGTGTCTGTGGCAGCCATGTTTGAAGGCCATGGTGTTTGTCTGAAAATGGAGTGTCCGGTAGTGACTTGAACTACAGAATGCCAGATTATGTGAATACCTCAAGTGATTAATCAGCTAGAAAAAAAATATTGATTGGGAAAATGTGACTAACAAATTATTAACTTGTTAACTGAAGCTAAGTTGTGAGACGTTCATTTGGACTGATCAGATTTTTGTCATTAGTCAACTATACTTATAAAGAAAAGTGGGAAACTGGTATGAATGGAACAGAACAAATACATTTTAATTGTCAAACCTTTTCATAGGTTTGACAATTAAGGAATATTTTTAGTGATGCGAAATTTAATTGGAAAAATTATACACAAGACATTAAGCAGTAACCTTGCGACTAAGGAATGTCATGTAGTATTTTAATTAGCTAAACTATTATATTGACAAATATAGACACCAACTTTCTGTGTATGTTAGGTGTGTGTGGTGGAGAAATCCAAAATGTGGCAGTTAAGTATAGGTTTTGTAGTAACGTGTTAAACGATACCTTCAGTTCCAGAGCACATAGTCAGTTCCTAATTATTTGGACAATCTTTATTTGTATTTGAACAAAAAGTATTTGTCTCTGTACACCACCACAACAATGAAGCATTCAATGCGTGATTGAAGTGTAGACTTTTAGATTTAATTCACCTCGTTTAACAAAAACAACTGTTTTGGAATTACAGCTATTTTTTTAAAACAGACAATATATATATCGTGTCTGTTAACCGGGCAGAGTTGACGGCGTGTGTGGTAGCGAAGGGTTGCCAGGTAAAGGTTCGCCAATGCGCGGGTTACGCGTTGGCGTCAAGGAAAGATGTGCGTTACCGATAAGTGGGTGTGTGTCACGGCTTGAGTAGGAGGAAAAGGAAAGCGACGGGGCAGAAGTGAACGAAACATAAAAGAAACCCTTGTCTGTTGAACCATCGCCTGTCGTCTCTTTCTTCCAACCCGGAACTAATGAAATCTGTTACAGATGTGTCATATTGCTACGTGATGTAGCAACTTTAATATAGCAAATCTTGCACAATTCATCTCTCGGCTCAGTGTTGGTCATCTTAAAGCTAAAACATCGCCATATAAATATCATGCCAAGCATTTTTTGGCTACCAGTTCAGTGTTGATCTGCTCAGCGTCCATCTTCGCCTGGTCTCCGCGCTGCACGCAGGAAAGTCACGTGACCACACACGCCACACGTGCACTGCCTAAACTGAGACTATCTTGTCTTTTTTGTTTTGTTAGCGGTTTTGTTACTGAAAGTAAATTGTCTTATCCACATCAAGTGCAAAGTGTGCAACCTAGTGCAAACAAAAGACAACAAACAACACGAGACAGTATAGGACAGATACAAAATACACAAAATGGCGCTTCCAGTAAACCTACTGAATACCTACTGTAACCTACTTGCAAGAACAATAAATTATCAGCACACATTTTTGGCACACATATGTGACAGAAAGTATGTGTAGAAAACAGGTTAAAAAGGGAGTTCTGATGGAATGTTAAAGCACCTGTAAGGGAGGGTTCCAATTAGAACATTTTGGAAAATATAAAAAATTAACTTTTAAAGATTCCACAGAGTTGCAATCCCACATTACTACAGTACTAAGCTAGTTAACTAACACATGACTATTATTTTACTTAATTTTTGTGACAAGTGACAAGCCCTTCTTTCTCTTCGTTATTTTTTTTTCCCCCCACTCCACGGCTTAAACAATGAAGCAGCTAATTTATGGATTTTTCCTGGGGTTTTCCCGATTACACAAGCTTCATCCCAAAAAAACTGAGCCTGATAACATTAGACCAATGAAATTGCCGAACGGGTTAAGGTGAACCAATGAAATTCTTTATATATACATATATATTGAATCGGGTCGCACCACATCATAAATATGGATGAGGTTCCTCTGACGTTTGACTCGCACCGTCAACAGGAAATGCGAATCATTCATCACGCTGAAAACAACTGGGCAAGAAACCGGGCATGTGGTATTTATGCTCAAAATAAAAATCTTTGTAAAATTCAGTGGGTGCGGCTTATATTTTGCTGCGCTTAATAGTCCGGAAATTACGGTATGTTAGTTTTGGATCAGTATTTGGTATATTGGTAATATGTGAGTTGAACAGCATTTAAAAGGTCGCCTATAAGATTAAAATGTGTTATAGACTTTCCATCAGCTGATCAGAAAAATCATGCACAACACCATAAGCATACTTAGAATCAGTGTATATTTGTCACTGCTTTACCTTCAGACAGCTGACATGCTTTTGTAAGTGCCACCAACTCTGCAGCTTGTGCAGATGTGTATGGTAATGATTTAGCTTAAACTATTTCATCAGGTAATCTTACAACCGGCTGAGAAGTAGGCTTAATGGTTAAGTTTTCTGTTGCTAAAGGTGTGGTTTCATAACCAGATCTACGTTGTGCTGTCATAGGTTGTGTTCTGAGGTGAGGTTCTGTAAAATAGCTTTTACCTGATGTGAGGTGTACAGTATCAAAGGATGTGACAGCACCATTTTCTCAGCATCCCAGACCATCAGAACCACCGGAGCCAGCAGTCACCACACGCAAGCACGAGGGCATCCCTTGTGCTATGTTGTCTAAAGATTTGGAAAGATACGCAACAGGGCGTATGTTCCTGGGAAAGAATCCCCGCAGCCGTACCACCACGTTCGTGCACATAAAGGTGAAAAGGCTTAGCATCCATGCTCATCAATCCCAAGAAGCTCTGCATCTGTTTCACAGTCTGAGGTCTTAAAAACCTAGTCACAAGGCACATGGCCCAGATATGAGACCTTTTGTTTCACCCACTGTAGTGGGTGTGAAGCTTTAAATCCAACCTGAGCCAGGACATTGCAGACAACCACTGATGCTTTGTGGCAGTCCTGCTCAGTCAGTCCTGTAACAAGGATGCAGGTTGTTTCTGGCAGGTGGATATCGGCCAAAGTTCTGTGCACTACAGCGGAGAATATACGGCTGGCTAGTCAACAAAACCCTGAGGAAGATGGGTCCAGGTGAATTGACGTCTCCTCTAGGTAAATGCGAAAAGCGTCTGCGACTCAGAGGCCAAAGGGACACTGAAAAAGGCCGAAAAAAGGCGAGTTGGAATTGTTGTAAAACTATGATAAAAAATTTGTACCAGGCGGTGTCACAACAGGCAAATGGTGAGTTACAGGACATGAAATTGGAACTCTATGTATTTCCTAATAGATTAACTTCCCCTTTCTCCTAGGACCTCCTGCTTGAGTTGTGTGCTGAGGCTGGAATGCACCACTTCCTGTTGCAGTAAAGAGCATAAGGTTAAGAAAACCTGGAGCAGAGTAGAAAACTCTAGCAGCATCTAAATTTCTAGGAAAAATGTGACACAATTTCACTCCATCATGCCAAACGATCTAAATAAGGATTAGTCCAATAACCGGCACTATTCCTATACATCCAATCTTTGGGATTTTCTTCCGGCAGTAAGCAAGAGATGTCATGACCCAACTTCTTTACACAGAACAAAGAACAGACACACAACACTTAACACTCAAACAATACAGCTGTGCTAGGCATCAGAGGGATCGTAGTCTTCAAACAAAAAAAGTTTTTTCAAACAAACTAATTTTGTAAGTTTGGAAAATAGAAAAAATAGACTATAAAGCCAAAACAAAATTGTAGTCTTTCCAATATTAACCTTTTTTAAAATATATATATAATTTATTTATTCATTTATTTATTTATCTATTTTTTTCGGGCATATAAAATTATTGTGGATTCTTTTGGATACTTCAGACAATATTGGCTATATTAGACAGACCGTAAAAAACATCTTCTAATCTTGCATCTTAACGTCTAAGGTGAGGTTTTCCATGCGATCTACGATGCCCGTCGTGCCTTTTCTGATCAGGGAAGAACACATAGCACACAGAGTGGCGCATATGTTCTTTAGTTAAATGCAGATAACAGACAAGTATATATACACACTGGAAAAAACCTGAGCTAAAACCTGAGCTAAAACTGTTTTAGCACCATGCAGGACAGACGAGCCCTCCAGAGGGTGGTGCGTTCAGCTAAATGTACCATCCACACCGAGCTCCCTAACCTGCAGGACATCTACAGCACGCGGTGCCGGACCAGAGCCCGGAAGATTACCATACTGCACACGGTCACTTATGGACAATTTACACCACACCATACCGCACACGGACACTTATGGACACCTTACACCACACCATACCACACACGGACACTTATGGACACTTTACACCACACCAGACCGCACACGGACACTTTATGGACAATCAATAACCATGCTTAAATTGTTTACTGTTGTTTACTGTTTAACTGCTCACTGCCATAAGCATTTTTTTTGTATATATATATATATATATTCTTATTTTTATATAGTTTTTATACTTTATTTATCTGCCTTCTTTTTCTTTGTTTTATTTTATTTTATTTTTATTTTTTATTTTTTCCACCCCATTTTATTCCCTCATGCCGGACCATCGTAAAAAGCATTTCACTGCATACCCTGTATGTATGTGCATGTGACAAATAAAATTTGATTTGATTTGATTGATTTGTTCCTGATTGGGTAAGAAGACATAATAACCGGAGATGTGTGAGCCCAGATTAAGACTTCCTGTATACCTTACATACTCACATCATAAAAATATTATAGACACTGAACAGACAACAAAGGAATGTGTTTAGAGAACCAGTGTGAGAACCATCTTAACACTAACAGAAACAATGTTGAAATTTAGATAATTGGCTGTAAATTAGTTTTTTTTTATTTTTTTGTCAGGTGTCATGAGCTGGAGGGCATTTAGTGAAAATTTCTGAACCCTGTACAGGGTTCCATACAATCTATCCAGATGTCTCCATTGTGAGACTACATACAAATACTGTGGTGAAGGCTAAGAGGTCTGTTACAGGGGTTCAATGGCTCTGATGACTTACAATGATACTGTGGAAGCAACTGTTTCGATGAGGCTGAAAGAAGCATCTAAAGTTTCATGCAATGTGTTTCTCATACTTAAAATTGCCACTTTTAATTTGTAGATTTTATTTTATTGGATTCTTGTTTGTTTTTCTTGAGTTTTTTTTTTACTTTTTTACTTATCAGATTGGTTACAGCATCTATTTGGTCAATAAAGTGATCCTAATGTTTAAAGTTTTGAGTCATCATTCAACACATTTTATCAACATTTTTAGGTAAATACATTGTATTTTATGAATTATTTAATGCAAGCTACACATCAGTTAAATATCAGTTTCTCATGCTGTGAATTTTGATTTATGTTGTTTTTATACACAAAACTAATGCACTTACAGCAGTAAAGTTAATTATAAATGATTACATTTAAAATTTTAAATAGTTGTAGCCTTTTTTAAGAAGGTTTACATTTGAAGAAAAATAGATTGTAGGTAGGAGAGACTTAATTTAAATAAAATGCATACTACTTTCTTTCTTGCAAGCTGTTAAATAAGACTTGTACTGTATCTTATCACATGAATGTTAAATTTGGTATATGACAGATCTCTCAGTAGTTTAATTGAACACTTTTTAAAAAAAGAAATCATGCATGTGTACCACCTTTATAGGATACAATGAAACATCAAAGCAATTTAAGTGGTACCGGTATACATGATATTGATATTTCTTTTGATGTATTTTATACTGTTGTACTGCAGGTACTGCAGCCTATATTTTATATAGTAATTTTATTTATTTGACATAATAGTAAAAATCTCAATAAAACAAGAAATAATAATAATAATAATAATAATAATAATAATAATAATAATAATAATA
>JAAIIK010000039.1:6111026-6126483 GCA_014706435.1 Silurus glanis
TAATAATAATAATAATAATAATAATAATAATAATAATAATAATAATACCAATGCATTTCTGCTTCCTATGGTCTTGATTGCATGGTGAGTTTGATGGTATGTTGTGTAATACTGTATTGTTGTGATTGTTGGTGTCTTATGAGCGTTTTGTGTGCAAGTACGGTGACTTGCACTTTCCAAAGATGACTCAAAGGGTGCTCTCTGCCTGTCTATGCACATATTAAGCATTGAGGTGCAGATAATTTATTTCGATTCAACTTTGCTTTGAGCACTATGCTTTTCTGTGTTGGAACACTTCAGAAGCATGGATGGTGCTCTTTTGATCAGTCGTCACCCTGCAGACCCTGTGCGTACTGATCTAGCCTCATGTGTAACACAAGATGATATTGTACAATCTATACAGGCTGTACTCCCTCATGCAAATATCCTGGGGAAAAAAGTGTCATTGGTTACATGCTCATTTCTTATTATTGAGAATGTGTTGCAGGACCTTTTCTACTTGGATATTTTAGTTTTGGTTGGAGGCATTGTACTATGGGTTGACATATGGAAATAGATATAAGGAAATGGCTTTGTTCAGTTCCTAGTGTGTACTTTTCTGTGCATCGTCAATGTTATTTCAGTGTTTGTACAAATGTGTGGACCTTATTGCAGATTACATATCATATGCCTGATTTTTTTATACAATTTTGGGTGTTGTGTAAAATTAGGAAATGTTAGTTCTTGTCCAGTTGCAATGCATAATCGTTCTATATGACACAGGCTGGGTTGGAATTAGAGTTTTTTTTGCCCATGTCTGTGACCAAACTGTTTTTGGGAAAGAGCTAGTGGTAATTGGATGATTGAAGGGGAATGCACTTTATATATAAAAACTAATAATTTTGCCATGGATTTTCAGACCATCTCTGACATGTCATGAGTATGCTCCAGGTTAATTGTGGTTATACGGAAATAAACTGTTTTGTGCTTTTTCTCACGCACATTTTCTTGACGTCTTATTTTTTGACAAAATCATTTTCATGCAATATTGGTGCAAAATTGTAAACAAGAGGGCCCAGATTTATTGTTGTGGGAAATTTTAGCTAAAACACCACCCTCTGACTGCAAAACAGAATCAGTGTATACATGTACGGATTTTTTAAAGGAACTCGTTGGGTAGGTTGTTCAAACAGCTTGGAGAACTATTCACAGATCTTCTGTGGATGTAGTTTGCCTCAAATCCTTCTGTTTCTTTATCTAATTCCATACAGACAAGCTGACATTGATATCAATTACTTTCATTACTCCTTGTTCTTCTCTATGTTGAAGATAGTTCTTAACAGTGTTGGGGGTA
Source organism: Silurus glanis (assembly GCA_014706435.1). Classification (NCBI taxonomy): domain Eukaryota; kingdom Metazoa; phylum Chordata; class Actinopteri; order Siluriformes; family Siluridae; genus Silurus; species Silurus glanis. Next base: position 6,112,360 of record JAAIIK010000039.1, read on the forward strand.
ACGCGTTACAAGTAACGTGAGCTACGTAATAATATTACTTTTCTGGAGTAACGAGTAAAGTAGCGCGTTACTTTATAAATTTACACACTAATATCTGAGTTACTTTTTTAAAAAAGTAATGCGAGTTACTTTTCAGTTAATTCAGTTAGTTATTTTGCATAAAAAAATAAATACTGAATTAAAATGAACTTAGTCACATAGAATCGCGCACTCATACGTGCGAGCAGCGGGAACAGAAGCTGGACAGAAGCGGAGATGGCAAACTAGGGATTACATTACTGCGATGGAAGTATTCTTATTATTTTGAAATAGTCGAGGAAAAGGAGAAGGGAATAATGGTTAAGTGTAGATTATGTGTTGGTGAAAGCTCTTGTCAACTGCAAAAAATACCACTTCAAAAAAAAAAAAAACATCTGCATGCAAAGCACAGCACTACAGATGTGTGTGCGTGTGTGTGTGTGTGTGTGTGTGTGTATAATGTTGAATATGTGTAACATTATGCAATGTTGCATATATGGAAATGGAGACAGAAATATAGAAAACTTTTGCCGACTTTCCACCACTGCAGATCTATAGACTGCTCGGAATATGTACGATGCCATCGCAGCGGAGATAGAGAGCAAATTCACAGCTCATTTGCTCTTTTTGGGAAGATAAACTGCCACGGTCACTGATAATAGCGCAAACTTTGTAAAAGCGTTCAGAATGTTTCAAACTGATAATGAAGCAGAGAATGATGTAGACGAGGACGAGGTCATATTTACGGAATTGCACAAAGTTTTACGTGATGACGGCGAAAGGTATGTTCTCCCTCCACATCACCGGTGTCCATCCCACACCCTTAACCTTATACACACGAACGATAGTTACATTCTTGACGGCGAAGGCAGATGGAAAAGCAGTGTACAGAAGTGCGACTGGAAAGTGTTTAGCCTTGTGGTCAAAAGTTAGTGAATCATCTTATTGTTCTCTAAGAAGTTATTAAGCATTTTAAATGTTTAAGACATGTCTTTTGCCCTAATATAACTTATTTCTTAATGGCAATTATCTATATTACACGTGTTACACCTGTAAGGCGTGAAAGAGATACAAGTAACGCAAAAGTAACGCAAAAGTAATATAACGCATTACTTTCCATAAAAAGTAACTAAGTAACGTAATTAGTTACTTTTTTGAGGAGTAACTCAATATTGTAATGCATTACTTTTAAAAGTAACGTTGCCCAACACTGGTTCTTAATAACATTGGCCGTATGTTTGGGGTCAATGTCCTGCTGCAGGATAAATTTGGGACCAGTCAGATGCCTCCTTGATGGTATTGCATGCTGGATAAATATTTGCCCGTATTTCACACCATTAAGGACACCATTAATCCTATCCCAAATCTCCAACTGCAAACGTCACCCCAAACATTAATTCATGCTTCACTTTTGCCTGCAAACATGCATTACTATAACGCTCTCCAGTCCTTCAGCAATAATTTGCCTCCTGGCAAATATTAAACATTTTGATTAATAAGTGCAGAACACCTGTGGCCATGTTTCTGGACCCCAGTTCCTATGTATTTGTGTATAGCTGAGCTTCTTAGCCTTGTTTCTGCATCAGAGGTATGATTTTTTCGTATCAATTCTTTCATGAAGACCCTTACTGGCTAGTCTTCTCCAGACATTAGATTGGTATACTTGGCTCCAAATGCTATGCCACTTTTTTTTTTGCTGCATTAAGTATCATTGGCCAATCAATGCATCCAAGGACGTGTGTGTGTGTGTGTATATATATATATATATATATATATATATATATATATATAAATTAAATAAATTATGTGAATAAATGTGTCTTGCGCTGAAGGTTTTAATATTATATCTTTTATAATTAATTACTTATTTATATTTTTAATAACCCAGCCATTACTGTGGCACAAGCCAGTGCAAGCCAAGCCAGATGGAAAGAGAAATTGTGTAGGGGTAATACTTTTTATTTTATGAATTTTTTTAAATATTTTCATTAATTTCTTGTTAAAACTTAAACAAAACAACAACAGAGCAGATCATTCAACACACACAGCATACACTCAAGCATATTAATAACAATATAACAACATTGTATTGTTAATATGAGAAGGTGACCATGGAAAGGCAAAGGGCAAATCAAAACATGAGAGAAACAATTACAATAGAGTAAATAAATAAACAAAATAAAGCAAAAAAAAAGGGGGGGGGGGTAAAAGAACATAAGTCAGGGCAAGGGTCTTGCTTGTAAATCCCACAATGGGGCCCATATCCGTCAGAATACATCAGATTTATTCTGTAAGTCATATGTAAGTTTTTCCAAAGGGAGAAGATTAGGCACTTGTGCTAAACACATCTTTAAAGTTGGTAACTGTGGTGATGACCATAGAATAAGTATATGTATTTATTTGCCAAGGAAGTAATGATATTTAACAAAGAGTGTGAGTCAGTAGAGAAATCTAACGATGTTTTGCAGTTTTATAGATATATAGTTGGAGACATAGTGAATTTTCTGGCAGAATTTTCTGAACCATATCATGTACCTCACGCCAAAAAGGTTTAATGTTCTTACAGTCCCAAAATAAATGCATCAATGTTCCTATTTCAGATTTACATTTAAAACACATCTGAGATACATATGGGTACATTTTGTGGTGGTGTACTGGGGTAAGATATATTCTGTAGATAAACTTAAAGTTTTGCTCATGCACAGAGCTTGAGGTTGATTTATGAAAAACCTCCTCACGTATAGAGAGCCATTCGTCATCAGTAAATGATTGGCCCATTTCCCTTTCCCAAATCGTTCTTAAAGGATTTAAAGGGGAAGAGGCTTCTGATAGCTGATAATACAGATTGGAAACCTGACCCTTCAGTGCCCCTGGAAGAAGAAGACTATTTTCGATATCAGAAAGTTCCCAACAAATTTTCCCCTGTCTCACTTCAGACTGAATAAAATGACGTAATTGGAGAAATTAAAAAAAAATCTATTCTAAGCATCTTAAAAGATTTAAAACCTTCCCTGTAAATAAACTAGCCAAATTAGAAATACCCTTTTCTGCCCAGGTCCGAAGGCCGATACCGGCTAATGAGTCGGGGAAGTCAGGGTTTAAAGCGATTGGGGATTGCATGGACAAATTCTTGGGGACATTAAGATACTTTCTGGCATTATCCCAAGCCAAAAGAGTGTTTAATAACAGAAAATTCCCAGCTACTGGGTAGACCTCCCTAAAGTTATGCCCTTATAAATGGAAGGGATGTTAACATTCTTGGCGCACACGCAAAAGATTCCATACTGACCCACAAGGAGTCTGTATCATTTAAAAAACATCTAAGCATTTGTTTTTATCTGAGCAGCCCAATAAAAGAGCTGCGTGTTGGGCAAAGAGCCACCCCTACACTCCCTTGTCTTGAAAAGGGAAGCAAGTTTAATCCTATGTTTTTTATTGTTCCATATAAACTTACCAATAGCTGCATTCAGATCTTTAAAAAAGTTCTGATTCAAGTAACAGGGTATACACTGAAATAAATAGAGCAAACGGGGGAGCACATTCATTTTGATTGTGATAATTCTACCAAAGAAAGAAATTGGTAAAGGGGTCCACCTATTCATATCCTACTTAAGTCTTGCCATTAAGGGTGAGTAGTTCTTAGAGAATAAATCCTTTACATCAGAGGTTTTATGTATGCCCAAATAGAGAAACACAGAGTCAGTGATGTGAAAGGGACATTGCGAGTTAACAGGTTGTGGGGTATTCAAAAACATGGCCTGGGATTTTCCAAAATTTATTTTATATCCAGTAAACTGACCAAATTGATTAATTGTCTCCAACAGACTGGGAATGGATAACTGTGGTTGTTTTAAGTTAAGAAGAACATTGTCCACATATAATGATAGACGGTGTTCCATCCCACCTGCCATCACCCCCGGATGCCCATAAGGATGCGAATACTTTCCGCCAGAGGTTCGATATACAAGGCAAATAAGAGTGGCGACAGGGGACAGCCCTGACGGCAGCCTCTTCGGACCGAAAACCTATTTGATAATAAACCGTTAGTATTAACCACAGCTAATGGGCTAGAATAAATAAGTCTCACTAGTTTGATATAGTTAGAGCCCAAATTAAGTTTGTCCAACACTTGAAATAAAAACCTCCACTCAACCCTGTCAAATGCTTTTTCTGCATCCAGAGATATTATAGTAGCCGGGTCACCATCTACAGACAAATGCTGTATTATGTTCAAAAGATGACGTATGTTGTCTGAACCATAACAGGATTTAATAAATCCAGTCTGGTCTGGTTTAATGATCTTTAATTCAATTCAATTTCAATTCATTTTTATTTGTATAGCGCTTTTAACAATGAACATTGTTTCAAAGCAGCTTTACACAGATAATGTGGTGATTAAAAGTGAGTATGTTCTTTATAAGTGGGTTTGTCCCTGTTGAGCAAGCTGGTGTTGACTGTGGCAAGAAAAAAAAACTCCCTGAGATGCATAAGGAAGATGCTCTGTCCAAGATGGCGGCGCGGCAGTAGCTCGCAGCGGCCGCTCCGGACCCAAAATGGTGCTACTTTAACTTTGTAGCTCGCCTTACACAACACATGGACATCAGAGCAACCAGTGTCCCTGTGTACAACCGAAAAACCCTGAAAGAACTCAGAAACAACCCAAACAACACTATTAATGATGACCTGCGGCAGAAGCTACGCGACCTCGGCGTGCTCCGAGAACCAGGCCTCCAGTCCTCGGCATCGCCTGCGGCGGACGGGCGGAGGAGGGGGAATCGGAAGCGCTGCGTGAGAAAACAGAAGCGCGGAAAGCGAGCGGGTGCTAATGCTAGGCTAAAAGCTAACCCTAGCCGGCCCGCTCTACCATCACTACTGCTGGCAAATGTCTGCTCCCTGGACAATAAATTAGACTACATCAGACTCCAACAAGCTACTCGGCGTGAGTACAGACACTGCTGCGTTTTTGTGTTTACTGAGACGTGGCTGAGCGACAGAGTTCCGGACGCCGCCATCCAGCTGGATGGGCTAGCTGCGTTTCGTGCCGACAGGAATGCAGCTCTGTGCGGTAAGACTCGCGGCGGCGGTCTGTGTGTTTACGTCAACACGGAATGGTGTAAGAACTCTGTACTTGTTTCTACCTACTGCTCATCGCTGCTGGAGTTTATTGTTGTGAGATGTAGACCTTTTTATTTACCCCGGGAATTCACCACCGCTATTGTGCTCGGAGTGTACATACCACCTAGCGCTAATGCTAAGGAAGCGCTCAGCGTGCTCTACGGGACCATTAGCGAACTTCAAAACACACACCCTGACGGATTGTTTATTGTCGCCGGAGATTTTAATCACGCAAATCTCAGGACTGTGCTCCCTAAATTTTATCAGAATGTGGACTTTGCAACCAGAGGAGAAAACACGCTGGATGTTGTTTACACAAACATCCGGGGCGCATACCGGGCGAAGCACCGCCCCCACCTCGGTTACTCAGACCACATCTCTGTTATGCTGATCCCAGCATACAGACCACTCAGCAGGTGTTCAAGACCAGTTCGGAAGCAAGTGAGAACCTGGCCAGCAGGATCCATGTCTGCTCTCCAGGACTGTTTTGAATGCACTGACTGGGACATGTTCAGGGAAGCTGCAACCAACGGTGATTTCATCAACTTGGAGGAATACACGTCAACAGTGACCAGCTACATCGGCAAGTGCATTGATGACGTGACCATCTCCAAGACCATCACTACACGCTCCAACCAGAAGCCGTGGATGACCGCCAAGGTGCGTGCGCTGCTAAAAACAAGAGACTCTGCCTTCAGAGCAGGGGACAGGGCGGCCTTGAAAACAGCAAGGGCCAAACTGTCCCGTGCCATCAGAGAGGCGAAGCGCGCACACGCCAAGAGAATTCACGGCCACTTCCAGGACAGCGGAGACACCCGGCGCATGTGGCAGGGCATCCAGGCGATCACGAATTACAAGACTACATCACCTGCTTGTGACCGTGACGCCTCCCTCCCAGATGCGCTGAACGACTTCTACGCCCGGTTCGAGGTGCAGAACAACATGGTGGCGAGGAAGACCATCCCTCCTCCCAGTGACCAGGTGCTCTGTCTAACTACAGCTGAAGTGAGGAAAACTCTATGCAGAGTTAACCCACGGAAGTCTGCTGGACCAGACAACATTCCTGGCAGAGTGCTCAGGGAATGTGCACAACAGCTAGCAGATGTCCTCACTGACATCTTCAACATCTCCCTGAGCAGCGCCACTGTTCCTACGTGCCTCAAAACGACGACCATCATTCCTGTGCCGAAAAAGTCTTCTGTCTCCTGCCTCAATGACTATCGTCCCGTTGCACTCACACCCATCATGATGAAGTGCTTCGAGAGGCTCGTCATGAGGCACATAAAGACCCAGCTTCCACCCGCACTGGACCCCATGCAGTTCGCATATCGTCCAAACCGCTCCACGGACGATGCTATCTCCACAACCCTTCATCTGGCCCTCACCCATCTGGATAACAAGGACTCTTATGTAAGGATGCTGTTCATAGACTTCAGTTCAGCATTCAACACAATCATTCCTCAGCACCTGATCGAGAAGCTGAGCCTACTGGGCCTGAACACCTCCCTCTGCAACTGGATCCTGGACTTCCTGACTGGAAGACCTCAGTCAGTCCGGATCGGAAACAGCATCTCCAGCACCACCACACTGAGCACTGGGGCCCCCCAGGGCTGTGTGCTCAGTCCACTGCTGTTCACTCTGCTGACTCACGACTGTGCACCAATGCACAGCTCGAATCACATCATCAAGTTTGCCGATGACACGACCGTGGTGGGTCTCATCAGCAAGAATGACGAGTCAGCATACAGAGAGGAGGTGCAACGGTTAACAGCCTGGTGTGGAGCAAACAACCTGTCTCTGAACGTCGACAAAACTAAATAGATGGTTGTTGACTTCAGGAGAACACAGAGTGACCATTCTCCACTGATCATCGCTGGATCCTCAGTGGAGATCGTCAAGAGCACCAAATTCCTTGGTGTTCATCTGGCGGACAAGCTCACCTGGTCACTTAACACCAGCTCCATCACCAAGAAAGCCCAGCAGCGTCTCTACTTCCTGAGAAGGCTGAGGAAAGCTCATCTCCATCCCCCCATCCTGACCATGTTCTACAGAGGGACCATCGAGAGCATCTTGAGCAGCTGCATCACTGCCTGGTTTGGGAACTGCACCGTCTCGGATCGCAAGACCCTACAGAGGATAGTGAGGACAGCTGAGAAGATCATCGGAGTCTCTCTCCCCTCTATCATGGACATTTACACCACACGCTGCATCCGCAAAGCACACAGCATTGTGGATGACCACAAACACCCGTCACACACACTTTTCACACTCCTACCATCAGGGAAACGGTTCCGAAGCATTCGGGCCGCCACAACAAGACTGTGCAACAGTTTTTTCCCGCAAGCCATCAGGCTCCTCAACAAAGAACTGAACTGAACTCTCTCTCACACACACACACACGCAAACACACACTTACACACAACTGTGTGACTGATCTGTACAAACCGGACTCAACAGACATCATACACTTCACACACCCAGGTTTCAATACCAATCACACTTTTCACTATCGCAAAATGTTTACATGCCGTTTGTTGCTGATTCCGGGACTTGTTATTTTGCACAATATTCTGTCCAAATCCTTTGGTCACTGTTGACTTTATTTTTGATTGCTGCTGCTGAATTGCACAAATTCTGTTTACATTTTTCTGTTTACACTACACCTTATTCTGTTACGACAGGTTTTACTGGCGGAGCTATTTCCATTTTTATTTTTATATTTTGTGTATTGTGTATTGTCCTGCACTGTCTTGTGTTGTCTTTTGCACTGTTTGCACCAGCTGCACACATGCACTTTATGTGGCGAGGATCTTAGTTCTCAGCCCTGTGTTTTTCTGTTCTGTACTGTTTGTTTTATGTTGCCTTATGTAGCACCTGGGTTCAGGAGGAACGTTGTTTCATTTCACTGTGTACTGCATCAGCTATATATGGTTGAAATGACAATAAAAAGCTTCTTGACTTGACTTGACTTGGAAGAAACCTTGAGAGGAACCAGACTCAAGAGGGAACCCATCCTCATCTGGGTTGCAGCGAACGTCCATTTACAGCAGATATATGATGTTGCGGGGTACAGTGATGGTGATCAAAGGTGAAATTTAGTCCTGAGTCAATGTAGCAGTCTGTTGACATTGACTACAGTCCAGTCCATCCTCAAAGCTCCCGTTCTTACTCCGGAATTTAATGGAACCACCCAAGGCATTGATGAAAAACCATCCCAAGCTGCACAGAGTGGCCTCCAATCGAAGAGAACACTATCCAGAGGCAGGCCTGGATGAAGTGGGAAGATCCACAGAGGGTAGAGGGGCAGGAACAGTGGTCACTGGAACCTCAGGAGCATGTTTAACTCGACTGAGAGAGAGAGAGAGAGAGAGAGAGAGGGAGAGAAGAGGGGTGACAGGAAGAGAAGAATATGGATTATTATGTGTCCTTATTGTTGTATGAAAGTTAATGTCACTGTGCAGTTTGGACTCCGGCAAGACTCGCTATGGAAGCATAGCTAAAAGGGAGAACCAGAAGGTAACACCGACATGAGGGATCTCTGGGATAAGAGACAACCCACCACACCACCGTCAACAAACCTGAGTGAACGTGTGAATGTGAGGGGACAACAGCATACAAATATCCCAGTTCACCAAACACTCTATATACATGATCCCTCCAGATCTGCGCCTTTGCCTAAGAAAAAATCTACTGATAAAACGCTTGACTAAATAAATGTTTTCAACCTCGACTTGAACACTGAGACTGTGTCTGAGTCCCGAACACTGATTGGAAGGTTGTTCCATAACTGTGGGGCTTTATAAGAGAAAGATCTGCCCCCTGCTGTAGTCTTCATTATTTGAGGTACCAACAAATAGCCTGCACCTTTTGATCTAAGAACTCACCATTTACATCAACAAACTGATAGCGATCAGTCAAATAAGACCTGTTCCCTTTATTCCAACAACGTTCTCAAGTCTAGCAAGCAGTATAGTATGATCAATGGTGTCAAAAGCTGCACTAAGGTCGAGCAAAACAAGTATAGAGACAAAACCCTGATCAGAGGCCAATAGCAGGTCATTTACCACCTTAACTAGCGCCGTCTCTGTGCTATGATGAGGCCTAAATCCTGACTGATACATTTCAAAAAGTTTATTCCTAAGTAGATGTGAGCATAACTGCTGTGCTACAACCGTTTCAAAAATTGTGGATATAAAGGAAAGGTTTGATATTGGCCTGTAGTTGCACAGCTGACATGGGTCAAGGTCAGGTTTCTTAATTAGGGGGTTGATAACTGCCAGTTTAAAGGATTTAGGTACATAGCCAGTGCTAATTGAAGAGTTTATTATTTTTAAAACAGGTTTATTTTTATTTTACCTCTGGAATTATCTGTTTGAGGAAACTTGTAGGCAAGGGATCGAGAATGCAGGTTGATGATTTTGATGAGGAAATTAATGAAATTAAGTCATTCTCATGAATAGGAGTGAAGCTTTGTAATTAATTGTCTGATATAATTTCACTGCTGTCTACAGGGTTACTTGTAAAATAATTTGGATTTATATTAATCGTCTGGATTTCTTGCCTGATGTTTTGAACTTTATTATTAAAAAAGTTCATGAAATCATTACTACCTATTGATGGTGTGCATGTTAGTGCAGTGCTTTTATTTCCTGTTAATTTTGCTACCGTGCTGAATAAAAATCTAGGATTATGCTTGTTATTGTCTATGAGGGTGGAGAAATATGCTGATCTAGCAGCACTAAGAGATTTTCTATAATTTAGGAGGCTCTCTTTCCATGCTATTTGAAATACTGTTAATTTTGTTCGACGGCATTTACGTTCTAATTTCTGTCTAATGTTCTAATGGTCTGTTTTAAGGTGCGCGTATGATCATTATACCACTGTGCTATTTTTTTTTTCTCCCTGATCATTTTGGTCTTAAGGGGAGCTACATCATCTAGAGTATAACGTAACGTTGAATCTAGGTATTCAGTGGCCCAGTCAAACTCTGTGGTGTCAGACGGAGATCTATTTAATATTGTAATTTCTGGAAGATTATTAATAAAACGCGCTGCTGTAGCTGACGTGAATGTACGCTTAACACGGTAACGTGGTGAGGTACTAATGCAATGACTGAGGCAGATTTTAAAAGAGATAAGATAATGGTCTGAAATAGCTTCAGACTGTGTAATTAGGACAAATATTTTTATTTTTAATCCAAATGTTAATAACAAATCAAGAGTGTGTCCACCACGATGAGTGGGTCCTATAATATTCTGATTAATTCCAACTGAATCACACAACTGCTGCTCTTAAGGAGTCTTCCTAATTATCAAAAAGAATATTAAAGTCACCAACAATTAATGCTTTGTCTAAAGAAGTAGCAAAATTTGTGATGAAATCTGCAAATTCTATGAGAAAATCAGAGTAGGGCCCTGGGGGTCTATAAATAATAATTAATGGAATTGACTGACTAGACCTACTTTTGGACACTGAATATTTTATGTTGTTGTAAAGAACTTCAAATGTTTTACATTTGTGTTTAGTCTTTTGTGTGACGCTTAGATTATTATTATAAATTGCTGCTACTCCGCCTCCTCTGCCATTTAGACGTGATTGGTGTATGTAACTATACCCAGGAGGACTCGCTTCATTTAATGCTACATATTCATTCAGTTTAATCCACGTTTCTGTCAAACTGTCAGGAATCCACCTGCCACGCCCCCCTTGGCAGCTGTCACGCTGCCTCGCTCTGCCGCTCTCGGCATTAACGAGAGACAGGTGTCTCTCATTACTGATTCAGCTATAAAAGCCTCCGTTCCCATCTCACTCGTGTCTGAACTACTCGAATACTACGGTGAGCGACCTGGTAACCGACTGCCAGCATTCCCCGTTGGTTCCTGTTCATACTTCCTACCCTATGGATTATACCCGTTCCGTGGATCCTACCTGTTCCATGGAATATACCCGCACTGTGGATTATACTTCCCAAACGGATTATACCGGCTTTATGGACCAAACCCGCACGTCGGTTCGTAACTTCCTGAACCCTGTGTGTGTGTGTGTGTGTGTGTGTGTGAATCACTCAATAAACAATGATTGAGTTACTTCTGCATCTGACTCGTGGTCCGCACCATGACACAAACACATTATTTTAAACTCCTGGTCGGTAATAATTTCATTTATAGTAAGCGCTTTTGACGTGAGAGATCTAATATTCAACAATCCTATATTTAGATCAGAGGTGCTGGCTGTGCGTTCAGTCCTATTTAATTTAATATTAATCAGGTTATTTAAACAGACTTTCTGAGAATTCCTACATTTTGGTTTCGCTCAGGGGACAGACACAGTCTCAATTTGGTGAATCCTGAGTGACGACTCTGTGCAGCTAGCAGACAGTTGGTTTAGCCTGTCTGTCTGTTCCCTGGCCTTGGTTCTGGACAGTCACTTGGTAACTATTGCTGTTCTGAGACTATGACCTATACTACAAGAAATGAGAGCAGCACCTTCCCGTGTGGGATGCGATATGAGGCACAGTCTAATGCAGGGGTGTCAAACTCAAATTCACAGTGGGCCAAAATTAAAAACTGGGTCGCGGGCCAAACTCAATATTTATTGAAAAAATGACTGCAATTGTGCATGTTTTCCGTCTTTCTAGATGTGTAATGTTGAACCTTTTCATATGGAAACAAACTTTAGTTTTGCATAAACATTAAATCTGGAACAACCAAAGTTTAATATTATAAACACATGAGAAATTTAATTTGAAATAAAACACACATCAGTGGTATTCGTTTCTTATTATGTCTGCCTCGCTCTATCTATAGACTTTCGAATTCCTTTATAATGTAAATCAATTTTCACAGCCCAACAACACAACCAAAAATAATAATTTCCTTCAATTAAAAAAAGCAATCTTTCAACCATTAACAGTCCATGCCTTGGAGGAAGAAAAGTGCATAAAGACAACATTCATTCATTGGTTGAAGACAGATACCTGCATCTCTTCTTAGATACAAGTGCATCATGTCTGGGTTTGGGCTCTGAGCTGAGGAAATCCTCAGGATAGAGTGAAGGTGTTCATCAGTGAGACTCCTGAGTGGTGTTTTGTTCATCTTCATTAAAGAGAACAGTTGCTCACACAGATATGTGCTGGTGAACATAGAGAGGATTTGAGCAGCTTGGGCACGGAGTTGGAGCAGTGTGTCGGAGAGAAACATGGAAACTGTGCAGCACACACAGAGTCGTACTTTGACTTGAGCGTGTCTCTACACTGGAGTTCAATCAGCTCCATTTAGAGGTTGGTGGTGTGCTTTCCAAGTCAACCACAAACTGATTACTGAGCAGTTCAAATCTGCATTTCAGGGCTTCAAAGTCGGTAAATCGCCAGGTAAATTCAGCGCTGAGTACGCAGAGTTTTTCAGCGGTCTCGACTGACGCGCCAACGCACTAAAAAAGCATTCTGGGATTTGTAGTATTAGCGGAGCATTCTGGGATTTGTAGTATTAGCGGTGTATGCGATATATACTGGCGGGCCAGCACTAATACACATTTGATATGATCACGCGGGCCAAATATAATTACACTGCGGGCCAGATTTGTGCCCTTCCGCTAGGCATAGATTGAATAGCTGCAAAGATTTTTCTTTTGTTAGAGGGGTATTGAGAAAAGCCTGGTCCTCATCTGAGATTGAGGGCAGGGGTATCCTATCCAAAAGAGTGGCAGGGTCTTGGGGTGCGCAAGAGGAGGTGTACAGATTCTCATAAAAATCTTTAAAACTGGAGTTTATTTTAACTGGATCATGTGAAGTTACTCCCTTTAATGGCTCTAATGAACCTTTCAGCCTGTTCACATTTGAGTTGATATGCCAAGAGGTGACTGGGTTAATTCCCATACTGATAAAACTTCTGCCTGCTGAACATCACTAATTTCTTTACATGTTCTGAATAGTTTAAGTTTAATTTAGATCTGGCACCAGTTAGAAGATTCCAGTTGTTTTGTGTGGGTGAAATTATGAAATTATAAACTAATTCCAAACTTTTTACCTCTTCTTCCAATTTTTTCCTATCCTCTGCCTTTTGTATTTTATGCCACGTGGTAAAAGAGATAATGTGGCCCCTTAAGGTGGCCTTAGCTGCGTCCCATTTCGTGGCGCTGCTTACTGGACAGAATTCAATATCCTGCCAGAACTGGGTTATCTTTTCTTAACTGGCAGAAAGCATTGTCATTAAGGAGAGAGAGAGCTGTTAAATTTCCAGTAAGAAGAGTTTGGGGTTAAAAGGTCCGTTAAATCTAAATACACTGGGCTATGGTCCAAAAGAACCGCTGGAACAATTTCACAGAATCTTACACAATTAACAAATCCGGAAGGCAAAAATTGATAGTCTAATCTGGAATAAGAATTATGGGGAGAAGAGTAAAATGTATAGTCCTTGACCCCTGCGTGTAGTTCTCTCCACATGTCCACTAAGCCTGAAGCATGACACATATTTTGCAGAGTTTGTGAAGAACGGGCAGATGATTTTGTAAAAGATGATCTGTCTAACCTACTATCCATTACACAATTGAAATCCCCGGCCATAATCCCCAGACCATTACACCTATGATTAAACAGTAGGACCATATTTGATATAAAGTCAGGGCTGTCCTCATTTGAGGCATACACCTTTAAAACAGTAAGAGGTTTTCCCAAGATGTGGCCAGTAATCAGAACAAATCTTCCTTCAGGATCTTTTTCAACCTGTTCTAATAAAAAGGAAATTTTAATGTATCAGAATGGCCACACCCTATTTATTTGATGAGAAATAAAGTCTCTAGGTTACGACCGTAACCCTAGTTCCCCCGAGGGAACGAGACGCTGCGTTGAAACGCTATGGGAACGCCTCTGCGTGACCGCGCTCTGAACTACGTGTGTAATCTGACCAATAGGCGTTTGGTACGTGACGTCATCAGCGGGCGACGTCGCGTAAACAGGAAGCTACAAATGGCTGCGAGATGGACCAGACGCTAGCT
>JAAIIK010000039.1:6137926-6147926 GCA_014706435.1 Silurus glanis
ATATTATAACCTTCCACTTCTGCACATTTCCTCTTCAATGCCATAGCATTAGAACATCTATCTGTACTTCTTAATGATGTCCTATCTATCTGTCTGTCCGTCTGTCCGTCTGTCCGTCCGTCCATCTATCTATCTATCTATCTATCTATCTATCTATCTATCTATCTATCTATCTATCTATCTATCTATCTATCTATCTAACATTAATATGATGTGAGGTCCAGTTAACAGCTAAAACAGGTAGAAGTAATATCTACTTTTTACTTAAGTACATGTCAGAGCCAAGACTTATTTACTTTCACTTGTGTAAAAAAGTATTATCAGTACTTCAACCTTTACCCGAGTATTTTAAAACATGAGTATCTGTACTTCTACTTAAGTAAACGATGTGTGTGTACTTTTGCCACCTCTGTATATACTGTATATATAATATATCGCAACATACAAAGTATTGTGTCGTCTTAAACACTCCAGCACAGTAGATGGCAGTAGGGACTCCTTTAGGTTATTGGCAATCCTCAAATAAAATCACGAAGCAGGACGACAGAAGTCTTGTTTCATGTTTTTGCTGTCAGTGAGCATGCAGTTTGTTTAGACAAAATGTTGCCCGAAGAAGAAAAATGTGCGAGATCTTAATGCTTCATTATTGATCAAGCCAGTGCCCGGTTCAGTTGCATCTTCTAGCCAGGAGTGTACAGTTTGAAGTCTGCCCGAAAACAAGTGAGATATGCACAATTCTTCCTACACTATTGTTGTTACAGCGTTCGTCTTTGAATTTGGATGTGTGCATAGTCTCTATAAAATCCAAAGCTAAATGCTGTATGTATTTAAAATGTCACCCTGTGATTTGTCATTGTTGTCTTAGTAGCTATTGTCTTAACTAGCGTTAGCAATTTCAATATTTCATCCATATTCTTTTGGCCGCCTTATGTAATTATTTGAATCTTGGGTGGTGTGTATTCTGGTTGCTACCTCCATCACTGAGTTAAGTGTGCGTATAAAATTTAAACGCTAAAGTTTACAAGTTTACACGGACAGTTACTCTTTGTTAATGTCCCTCACACTTTTTTTTAAAAAGGAAATATACAGAACATTATTGGTAAGCGTTTTAAAATTTTTGTGACAAAAATGGAAAACTTTAAGCAACATAAAAATGCTGTATCATTACTGTTGTGCTTTTTGCTTAAGCTTGCTGCCATCGATTTAATAACTGTTCACTTTTCCTGATAGGTATCATAGTGGCAGCAGGCAGAGAAGGTCAGTTCAGACTTTCTATACCCAAACCCAAATTCCATCACATCCTGCAGAATATTCAGACATTCTCCATACAACTGTAAGATACAGTGGTCAAATAACCTGGATTTTTACTAACAAATAGGTAAGAGCTTTCCATTGGATAATTATGACAGTGATTAATGAATTTCAGCTGGCACCATGATAAAGATAATGGCACCCTAATTGATGCAGTGAGTAGCTTCTTATCTCTTAAACAACCATGTCAGAAGATGTATCCTGTCTTTGTGGGGAAAAATGTTTACTCTGTTTCTTAGAGTAACTAGTCTTTGTGTTTAATTGTTGGCCTCCATCAAGCAAAGAAAACGACTAAGGGATTGCTGAAACTAATAAAATTGGATTAATAACTGTCTAACACATTAATAAAACCTGTTAGAATTGTGGTGAACCATAATCTTAAGAGAAGTGTAGTCAGAAAAAAAATCTTGAATGAACGTAATCAGAGATCATTCAAATGCTTAGTTAAAAAAAAGAAAATAACAGTAAAACACATTTAACAGTGTAAAGAAAAGCATTTCCACACTTGCAATGCAGAGATAATATAGGGAACTGAGGAAGAAAATAGCTGTTTAGCCTTTTTTTGTTTGATCAAAAAAAGGCTTCAATTTGCTAGGTTATATGTAGATTGGACACTGAAGCTATGTAAAAAGGTCACGTGGGCTGATTATTCCAGATTTACCCTGTTCCAGAGTGACTGGTGAAAAAGTGTCAGAATGGATTGAACACAGAGTTCAAACAAAAGGTGCCATGTTCTCAAATGTACATATTAGGACATGAATGATAAAATTATCCTCTAATAGTCACTTTCTAATCTAAACCATGAAATATGATTGGAATAATTATGCAAATTTGTAAATCCAGTAATATTTAAAGTAAATGTTTTATTAAACAAAAAAAAATTAAAACAAAGGGAAAAAGGTAAAAAAAACAAATCTCAAGCATCTTTGGTACTTTTTTTTTTACGTGGTTTAGTGTATTAAGAGTTATCGGATAAGAAGTACTTTTTCTTTATTAAGGAGCACCACTAAATATTTAAGAGAAAATAGGACAAGTCTCTTAAAATTAACAAGTATTTTGTATCCTTTTTAGAATAATAAAAATTTTATTGCAAAAACTAAACCCATTTAGTGCAATTTTAATTGTTCATTTCAGATTACTCTTATTAAAAAAGAAGGTAAACGCACTATATGGTGTATTTCTTTGTTTTAGTTTGAAATTATTTCAAACTTTGGAAACTTTGTCGTTTTCTTTGGCCTGAATCTATGGAAGCCCATTTCTGCCACATTAAAAAAAAGTTTTCTCACAATTCCTAGTTTATTTCTAGTAATTCTGAATTTATTTCTCGTGAACATTTCTGGTGCATCCACCGGTAACTGCATTGCTGGCCATTTCATGTGTAAAGCTTTCTGGCACTACAGAGGGGTAACTCGGAATTAGGCTTTTTTTTTTTTTTTATGTTGCGAAAACGCGCTTCCATATGAATCTTCTCCTCGCCCCTCTCCGTTTTATTTTTGTTCCTCCATTTTTTATTTTATTTTGCAGTGTCTTCTGTGTTTACCTGTCCAGAGTGCTCCGGAGTTTAGCGGGTGGTGCATGAGTAATAATAGTACGTGGGGAAACACAATGCTCTGTGTGTAGTTAAATGGGCTAAACAAAGCATCGAGGCAAGTAATTTGATTATTTTTTTGTATTCGAATTACTCGTTACTTGAGGAATCGTTTCAGCCCTAGTGTAGTGTACAGTCAGGGTATCACTGCATCTGTATTTTGGATCCTTTGCAATATGAAACACCATTGCATGTGTAATTTCTTGACTCTAGGGCACCTTTTTATTGTATAGAATGGTGTTGGAAAATGACACCATTAATGAGATCTGAAGTTTTCAGTTTTAGGGAGAAGATGATGTCTGCTCCTAGACTTGTTTTCATCTCACTTTCTATGTACTACCCATTCAGCTCTGTGTTTCTGTTGCAAATCCTGAAATAAAAGAGTGGTGCTGCAGTTATCAGTTAAAAACAATATTTAGCAAATTACATAAGTTTGTTTAATTTCTGACCTCTCAAATTCTAACCATTTCCAAGCCACTAAAGAAACCTTAGTACTTTTTATCTGTACAATGTGAACTTGATGTGAAGATAATTTCTGGTATGTATTTAGCAGTGCATTTGGTTCCTGGGCCTTCAGTGTGGACTTACCCGACTTAATCCATCTCTTAATACCACCACTATCAAGTCGCAATTCTAGAAACCATCAATACTATACAAAAAATCAATATAACAATGTGTGGCGAGACAGAGAGAGAGACAGAGAGAGAGACAGACAGAGAGAGAGAGAGGCATTTCACACATGAATACCATTTTACTAAAGCAAGCTCCAAACCTCTACACTACCACTGCAATTGTGCCACCTACATCATCTGGAGCAATTCAGAATCAATATTTGTCTAATAACATGACAAAAACAATTTAAAATGTAAATAAAATACAACCTACTCACCAGAGATGCATAGTCATAATGTGCACTGCTCCTCAGAGGCTGTAAGCCAGTGGTACCGTTCGTATTCACTGGTCTGGAAGTGTGACGAATGATTCACATTTTCTGTTGACAGTCTGAGTGAGAGGCAGGTCAAACATCAGAGGAGCTCATCCATATTTATGATGTGGTGCGACTCAATTCAATATATATGTATATATAAAGAATTTCATTGGTTCACCTTAACCCGTTCGGCAATTTCATTGGTCTAATGTTATGGGGCTCAGTTTTTTGGCTTGAAGCTTGTGAAACCGGGAAAACCCCCGGAAAAATCCATAAATTAGCCGCTTCATTGTTTTAGCCGCGGGGTTCAAAGCGTGGGGAAAAAGGAGCGGCTTATAGTCCGGAAAATACGGTACTTAAAAATCTATTTTCAAGAAAAGCTAATCAATTTCTCTTCCTCTGTAGGCATTAAAAAAAAGTATAACTCATATTAATTTTATGTATTAATGTGTGCAGAGCGCTACAGACGTGTTCTGCTAGTCGAACTGGGCTGTAACAGTTTCCCACTGTGGGGCGAATAAAGGTATATCTTTTTAACCAATCAGAGCAGTGGTCCCCAACCCCTGGGCCGCGGGCAGGCACCAGTCCGTGGGTCAATTGGTACCGGGCCGCACAGAAAGAATACATAACTTACATTATTTCCGTTTTATTTATTATCTGATTCTGAACGATGTTTTATTTTTTTTTAAATTACCGGATTCTCTCCGCCACATCTGTCTATGACTCACTCTTGATGCATGTCATGATGCCTCGGTCACATGTCTTACCTCCATCCGCTACCTTCTTAAAAGGACAGCTCCGGCCGCTAACACATAATACATTACCGCTAAATTCAAACCCCCAAGCTAGCAAAATGAACAAAAAACAACACAGTGGATTCACGTTTAGTTTTTATGCTGGTCGTATCATTTTATTTTGTTGCATTTATCCGCCACACCTTAAAGGCAAATATTGAAAATACGTGAAAATATTGTCCGATATTAAACAATACCCCATAATGACAATGTGAAAGAAGTTTGTTTGACATCTCTGCAAATGTATAAAAAAGAAAAGAATCACATGTACATAGGTTTTCACATACTTTGCTCAATACATTGTTGGAGCATCTTTCAACAAAAATTCTTATTTGCAGAACCTCTCAAACTCTGTTAGGTTGGATGGGGAGGTGCACAACCATTTTCAGATTTCTCCAGAGATGTTCAGTCGGGTTAAAGTCTGGGCTGTGACTGGGCCACTCAAGGACATTCACAGAGTTGTCCCGTAGGCACTTCTTTGTTATCTTGGATGTGTGCTTAGGGTCATTGTCCTGTTGGAAGATGAACCGTCAACCCAGTCTGAGGTCCAGAGGGCTCTGGAGCAGGTTTTCATCAAGGATGTACATTGCTGCATTCATCTTTCCCTCGATCTGACGAGTCTCTGGTTTCCAGAGACATGATGCTTAATCTTTGTTTCATCAGACCAGTGAATTTTGTTTCTCGTGGTCTGAGAGTCCTTCAGGTTAATTTTGGCAAACTCCAGGTGGGCTGTGTATGCAAATTTTATTTTTATTTTTTATTTTATTTTTTTAAAATAAATTTGCTAAGATTTCAAACAAACCTCTTTCACGTTGTCATTATTGGTTATATTTTGTAGAATTTTAAGGTAAAAATATTTAATTTAATCCATTTTGAAATAAGGCTGTAACATAAAATGTGGAAAAGGTGAAGTGCTGAATTCTTTCTGGATGCACTATAACCTGACATTCAAAAAACCTAAACTACCAGAGAGATTTCAACTAGGATACCCAAATGTTCCTGTAAGCATTTGAATCCCATTGAGATGTTTTAACAGTCAAAAATTTGGCTATGCCTTTGCCAGCTGTAAAAGAAAACCTATCTGCTTCAAATGCAGAGAAACAAAACATAAAATAGCCTGTACAAGACCATCGAAATGCAGCATCTGTTTGGCAGCCCACCCGGCTTCATCAAAAGAGTACCTGGTCTGTATCAAAGAAAAAGAGATGCATAGAGTAAAATGTACTGAAAGAGTGAGCTATATAGAAGCATCTAAAATGGTCGATAAGTCACCACCCTTACCCCAAGAAAATTGTATGCATATGTAACAAAACCCACCATGAACACCATTGACTGTCAGACAGACCTAACTTGGGTGAAAAACAAAACACCACAACAATTTGGCAAAAGTTACCTAAAAATGAGACTCCAAGCACCAAATGCTCAGTAATAGCAAACCAGCCAAAAAAACCTGAAGATCAGAATATAGGTTAGATTAGATTAAACTTTGTCATTGTGAAAGGTACATGTACAGTACATAGCCGATTAAATGCAGTTAGCATCTAAC
Source organism: Silurus glanis (assembly GCA_014706435.1). Classification (NCBI taxonomy): domain Eukaryota; kingdom Metazoa; phylum Chordata; class Actinopteri; order Siluriformes; family Siluridae; genus Silurus; species Silurus glanis. Next base: position 6,144,094 of record JAAIIK010000039.1, read on the forward strand.
CAGAAGTGCCTATTTACAATAAATACCTTTAAGATAAATAGGGTATGAGGTCTATATATACAGTGATGAGGGTGATTAATGTACAGAAGGTGCAGTAGGTAATAATATATGGTATATTTACTAATATTCAATATACTGTGTAAAGATTATGCATAGATAGACATGTCAGAAGATAATACACTCAATGGCATGATATAGTAATGTAAAAGTATGAATGCATGTATAATACAGTATATACAGTAAAAATATGGATGGATTGTAAAGTAGTGCAAATGTGAGTTATGGATGGTGCAAAAAAAAATTTGTAGTGGATAAGGAGTGCAAAATACACAGAAAGTGACAATGCAGTATTGAATCAGCTGTTCAATGCAGTAACAGCCACAGGGGAAAAAAGCTATACTTCATACTGTTTGTGTGGGAGAAGGGTGAATAATCTATGGTTTGGGTGAGCGGTATCTTTTATACTCCGCCTCACCCTTTGCAGACACAGCTCATTGTAAATATTCTTCAAAGTGGCTGATTATTCATTAGGCAGTTTTCACCACCCTCTGATGGGCTTTATGGTTTGAAGCGGTACAGCTGCTGTACCACACTGAGATGCAGTTAGTGAGGATGCTCAGTATCCTGTAGCACAGATGGGACTTTTTAAGTTTCCTCAGAAAAAAACAGGCATTGTTGTGCCTTCATGATCAGAATAGGAGAGCTCAGAGACCAGGTGAGATTCTCAGAGATGTGGACTCCAAGGAACTTAAAGCTGGGTACACGCTAACAGTGCAACACGTGAGGGTGTTTGCCGGCTCGTCTAATATCCACAATGACCTCTTGTCTTCTTGGTGTTGAGTTCCAGGTTATTGTCCTCACACCATGCTACTAGGTGCTGGATCTCCTCTCTGTAAGCCGTCTCATCGTTACCTCTGTTTAGGACACCATGGTGTCATCTGCAAACTTAACAATGCTGTTTGAGGCATAGGGAGGTATGCAGTCATAGGTGAAAAGGGAGTATAGAAAAGGAGACACATCCCTGAGGAACCCCAGTGCTCAGGGTAAGACTGGAGGAGGTGCGGTGTTCAGTAGGACAGAACAGTTTCAAGATTATCTTAGAAGTGGCTTACGGTGTTAAAAGCTGAGATTAAATCAACAAACAACATCCTGGCATAAGTGTTTGGGTTGTCCAGATGAGTCAGGGCAGAATAAAGTACAGTGGAAATGGCATCCTCAATTGACCTATTCGGGCGATAGGAAAATTGGTATGGGTCCAGAGTGGGTCACCGACAGGCTTTAAGATGAGTAAGGACTTTCTAACACTCTAAGTGTCTAAGTGTCTTTCTAAGCACTTTGTGATGACGGGCCTGAGTGCGACGGGACGGGAAATCACCAAGTTCTGTTGCAGCGGAGTGCTTTGGCACTGGCACAATGGATATACCAACTGAGTGCAATTAAAGCCCAAAAGAAAAACGCATTTAACAAAAATTTATAAAGAAATGAGATCTCACATGAAAAAACAACCAAAGGACATTGCAATGGCAGAATATCCAACCTTTTACAGTCGCATCTTATCCCATAAATGTACAAATAAATGACCCTCATTTATTTTTCCAACCTGATAATGAGCTTTAATATTATCCAGTGGAACTGTCGTGGAATTTATGTTAATTGTCCAGAACTACAACACTTAAAAGCTACCTTAAACCCATTTTGCCTTCAGGAAACCTGCCTAGCTCCAGACATCCACTTTATAAACTTTAATGTGCCTAGTCGAAATACACAACATCCTTTAGATGGGTCAGTTATACTGATAAGAAAGGACATAATCCATAATGCCATAGATCTCACTATTTGCAAGCCGGGAATATATACTACTGGACTTCACGTGGAATGTATGCGATGACCTGTGTGGGAGTGATCACTTCCCTCTGATAATAAAGTCTACAGAAGTAAAACAAGAAAAAAAAAAAGAAAATGGCTATTAAAGAAAGCCAAATGGCATGTCTTCCAGTCACTATGCCATAATAAGTTAAACATACAAACCCAAAGAAGCCAAGCCAATCAAGAGTTTCACCGATTCCGTTATTGAAATAGCGGAACAATCAGTCCCAAAAAACATTAACAAAGCCATACTGCAACGCTAAACCATGGTTTAATGAAAATTGCAAACAAGCTATTAAAAATAGGAAAAAGACGGAAAGGATATTTAACAAACATTCTACAACAGAAAACATGACCAGACTGAAAATTAACAGGGCAAGGAAGGCAAGATACAAATACAAAATATAAAGAATCAAACCTCTCTACTAACCACCAAACAAGAGATTGCTGACAAAGTAGCAGAGACATTTGAGAGAAACTCTTCTGTGGAAAACTGCCAAAACTATTATGAACAAAACAAGAACAATTGACCCTTACATTCCTTTCATTTAAAATTGAAGCGCATAACCAGCTGTTTACAATAGAAGAACTTTATAAGCTTTAAACTGCTCAAACTATATATACAGTGGTGTAAGAGTGTTTTCCGATTTCATAATTTTTTGCATGTTTGTCCCACTTTAATGTTTCAGATCATCAAACTAATTTAAATATTAGTAAAAGATAATACAAGTGAACACAACATGCAGTTTTTAAATTAAGGTTTTTATTAATGAGGGAAAACAAAATCCAAAACTACATGGCCCTGTGTGAAAAAGTGTTTGCCCCCCCCTGTTAAAACTGTGGTTTATCACACTTGAGTAAATTTTTTTCTAGCCACACCCAGGCCTGATTACTGCCACACTTGTTCACAATAAAAAAATATCTCAAATAGGACCTGCCTGACAAAGTGAAGTAGACCAAAAGATCCTCAAAAGCTAGACATCATGCCGAGATCCGAAGAAATTCAGAAACAAATGAGAAAGAAAGTAATTGAGATCTTTCAGTCTGGAAAGGGTTATAAAGCCATTTCTAAAGCTTTGGGACTCCAGCGAGCCACCGTGAGAGCCATTATTCACAAATGGCAAAAACATGGAACAGTGGAGAACCTTCCCAGGAGTGGCCAGCCAACCAACATTACCCCAAGAGCACAGCGACGACTCATCCAAGAGGTCACAAAAGACCCCACAACAACATCTAAAGACCTGCAGGCCTCACTTTGGGCCAGTTAAGGTCAGTGTTCATGACCACCATAAGAAAGAGACTGGGCAAAAATGGTCTGCATGGCAGAGTTCCAAGACGAAAACCGCTGCTGAGCAAAAAGAACATAAAAGCTTGTCTCAGTATTACCAGAAAACACCTTGATGATCCCAAAGACTTTTGGGAAAATACTCTGTGGACTGAAGACACAAAAGTTTAACTTTTTGGAAGGTGTGTGTCCCATTATTTCTGAAATAAAAGTAACATTGCATTTCAGAAAAAGAACATCATACCAACAGTAAAATATGGTGGTTGTAGTGTGATGGTCTGGGCCTGTTTTGCTGCTTCAGGACCTGGAAGACGTGCTGTGATAAATATAACGATGAATTCTGCTGTTTGCCAAAAAATCCTGAAGGAGAATGTCCGGCCATCTGTTCGTGACCTCAAGCTAAAGCATGTTGTGTTCACTTGAGTTATCTTTTACTAATATTTAAATTAGTTTTATGATCTGAAACATTAAAGTGTGACAACAAACAAAAAGATAAGAAATCAGGAAGGGGGCAAACACTTTTTCACACCACTGTAGCTTATGTGGACACAACATTGAAATATGGCATCCTAAAAGACTTGTACGAAATGGGCTTTCATTTTTATTTCAATTCATTGCCAACTTCTTATCCAACAGATGTTTTCGTGTCCTTGTTAGAAACACCCTGTCTAACCTGCACACA
>JAAIIK010000039.1:6149994-6192524 GCA_014706435.1 Silurus glanis
TATATAAAATATGCCCATGTAGATAAGTGTATTAATTTAAGGTACATTTAGAACAGATAAAAATGTGTGATTGAGTTGCAATAAAATATTTTAATCGATTGAAATGATAAATTTAATTTAAAACATTGCGTGTATATTTGTGTGTGTGTGTGATTTTGTTAGTTTGGTCTAGAATGGTAGGTTTATTTTAACAGAGAGACAGAATATATAAAAGAAAAACATAAAAAAAAACCATTAAAGAAAGGTTATAAAATAATTTGTATTTAATCGAGTAAAATAAGTATTTGATCCCGTAACTAATTACCAAGAATTATGACTCCCTCAGACCCAAATTAGTCCTGCCCCTTTAGCAAAGTGATCGTAATGTCAACTCGTTATGTGAACACAAGACAACAGTCACAGAATCAACCTCTTCCAGTCAAACCTCTCCACCATTATGGGTAAGACCAAAGAGCTGTTAAAGGATGTCAGGGACAAGATTGTAGACATGCACAAGGCTGGAATGGGCTACAAGACCATCAGATTTTTGCTTTGGCTGTATGTTTTAGGTCATTGTCATGCTGGAAGACCCATCGTTGACCTTCATGTTTTCCTGGGGATGGTGTTCTTGTTGTCATATTCTGCATTTCTCTGCCTCCAAACACGGCGAGTGGAGTTGATGCTAAAGAGCAAAATTTTTGTCTCACCTGACCACATCACATTCTCCTAAGCTTTCTCTAAATCATTCAGGTGTTCATTGGCAAACTTCAGACAGGCCTGTTCATGTGCATTCTTGAGCAAAAGGACCTCGGTGTGTTAAAAATGGTTTTCTTGGTGACTGTGGTTCCAGCTCCCTTGAGATCATTAACCAGCTCCTCCCGTGTAATTCTGGGCTGATCCCTCACCTTTCTCTGAATCATCGTTTCCTCATGAGGTGAGAATTTGCATGGTGCTCCAAAGCAAGGGCGATTTTTGGATTATCACGTCAACAGTGTGGTCTCTTTCTCACCAAGCTTCTTGCTGATGGTCTTGTAGCCCATTCCAGCCTTCTTGTCCCTGACGTTCTCTGACAGCTCTTTGGTCTTACCCATAGTGGTGGAGAGGTTGAAAGTAAGAGGTATATTCTGTGACTGGTGTCTTTTATACACATTATAAGTTGATATTAGGAGTTTCTAAAGGGACAGGACTAATTTGGGTGTGTGGGAATCTTACTGGTTGGTAGGGGATTAAATACTTATTTCACTCGATCAAATACAAATTAATTTAAATATAATATTAATTTATGATTTTTTTAATACTTTTTTTCTTTTAAAATTAATCAAAATTATACAGCTTTAGTCAATTTCAAAACCATCTTTCTTATTGTAAAGAATGGCCATTCATTATAGAGCCTGGATCAAATAGGAAGTAAAAATTGATTACATATTGCATGTTTCATTCAGTCTAATCTGAAAAAGGACATTTTCTCTTCTTTGAAGCTATCTGCCTATGCCTGACATTATGTGCATGGAATGTTTGTCACGAAAGCTACAAGAGGCAGTGACACTGTATTTGCGGGTGGTCAAAATGGTCGACTTGTGTGCCAGCCGGTGGTGGGAGTACATGCCTTCAGGTTAGTAGAGATTATGTCTTCAATGGGTAATAACCATTCTTGTGTTTTCTAATGATTTTTGTGGATCATCTAATTAACATGGGGTTTGTGTGTATTTCTTGCATGCGTATTTCTTGCATGGCTCCCAGTAGATGCAGCAGTCTTAGTGTTCAGTGTATTATTGTTAGGTCACTGATGATACCATTGCCATCCTTGATCAGAAATTCAGGAACATGTAATTAGCCCAGCTCTCTAATTAAGCAGTTTTTTACTATTTTGTATCTAATAGTGGGAATTTGGCAGCATGTTCTTTTGACGTTTCAATTGTGGCAATTATGGCAAAGTGGCATAAACTTTAATTATCCAGGTGAAGGCACATCCTTTCCTTTTTCCCTCCAGGCTGGTCAGTGACTAGGTAGGAATTAGCGTACCTGCATTAAGGGCGTACCTGCATTAAGGTTTTTTGGGGGGGGTTTTGTGCGCCAGAATTGGTCCCTTTTTATGAGCATCTTTTTGTAACTTTTCCATGACCGTCTGACATGATTTTACAGATTTTAAAGCATGTTGATAATTAGATATTAAACAACCCAAAAAATGAACCCTGCTGTAAAATGGCTATTGGTATGTGCATTTCACATAGGGTTTACAGACACGAATTTTCTCACTCTTCTAAAGAAGATGCCTGATTTGGAGCAGTTGTATGGTTTACACCCACGTTATTTAGAGCGGAGAAGGGTTAGGGGATATGAAGCTTTCAGTATTCCTGGTGTTTTGGAGGCTCTTCAGGCTTGTCCCAGTCTTTTGGTAAGTGAAATTCATGCAAGTAAATGAAAATTATTTGGTTTTTTTCCCCATTACTTTTTTAATTGCTCAAGTTAACTTTTTCAAGGGTGTGGAAACATCTCATTTGGAGCTGGTAGAAGCAATATGGAACTACATGCCTCAGGTTCACATCCTTGGAAAGTTCAGGAACCGCAATGGGGCATTTCCAATTCCCCCAGAAAACAAACTTACAATTCCAGCTGCAGCAAAAATTCAGACCCTTCATCTTGTTGGTAGGTTTAATACTCTTACAATGTCACCGTTTTGTATTTAAATGGTTTAACAAGCATTGTTAGTTTATTGAAATATACTTAAAAAATAAGTGATTTTATGAATGTCTAAAATCATTTCATTCCTCAGGAGTCAATGTCCCAGAAATTCCTTGTGTGTCCATGCTCAGGCATTTGTATCTGAAGTGGGTTCGTCTCACAAAACCTCAGCCATTCAAAGATTTTCTGTGTGTGAGCCTGCGCACGTTTGTCATGAGAAACTGTGCTGGTCCCACCAACTCCTTGAAGTATGTACCACTGGTGACAGGTTTGGCCTCTGCACGCAACCTGGAGCAGCTAGAACTTGTAAGGGTTCCTTTCTTAGGAGGACTAATACAACATGTGGTGGAGGACAGCTGGAGGTCAGGTGAGGACAACTAGCTATCAGTGCTTCTGTCTGTTTTCCTCATAGTTGTTGTTAAAGTTTTGTGTCAATTAGTGCATATATAAAGTATAGTGATTTTGTTCTAAGGTATCACCACAGCATATTATAGCACTGTGTACGTAATCCAGTGAACAAATGGAATACACTGAAATACAAATAATACAGACAGATACTTGATGAGCTTATCAAAGAAAAGAAAAGTGGATTGTGAGCGCCAAGTGTTTAATACGGAGTGGACAACAAAATATTTTTTCACTGAAGTCCGATCAAAGACTGTATGCCTAATATGCCAAGAAACTGTTGCGGTTTTCAAAGAGTACAATATCAGCCGTCACTTTGCTACGAAGCATGCCAACTACGCTAGCAAGCAGTCTACGCAGGAACGGGTGGCTACGGCTCAGAGGTTGGCAGCCAATTTACAGACTCAGCAAAATTCTTTTCACCGGCAAACAGTGATTCAAGAGTCAAGTACCAAGGCAAGTTTTTAGCTGGCATTCAAATTAGCAAAAGCTAGCAAGCCTTTCTCTGAAGGCGAGTTTTTAAAAGAATGCATGGTAGAGAGGGCAGGTGTCTTGTGTCCGGAGCTCTTTATTGATGCACTGGCAAAAAAAAAAAAGATCAACAAGTTGTTGATCTTTTGGCACTTGATGAAACTGAATGTGAGTTTTTCTGCTGTGTTTATTCAACTGAAATTTTATAAATTAACTAGCTGAAAGTACCCGTGCTTCGCTACGGAAGGCAGAACGCTAAGCAATATGGCAATAAGCAGTAAGCACTGAGCAAGACTGGATGATCAGAGATCAGAACGTAACGTCAACAAATAACGTACTACCCCTTTGTAGTACCGATACAGGGCAAACTACTTTGAAAAGAATTTTTATCGTGCATCTAACATGTAATAAGAAACAATGTAGTAAGTTGCATTAGGATCCGTACTGTTATTTCGAAGAGTTTACAATGCGTGAGAAATCGCGTTTTTCGCGAGTTAGCCGCGATCCAGGGCGAATTTTTCAAAACCCTTTCTTAGTGAGCACCTAAGACCCAAGAGGAAGGTATGTTCCAAATTTCATTGCAATCCGTTCAGTGGGTTTTGAGATTTCGTGATGAGTGAGTGAGTCAGTCAGTGGTATTTGAGCTTTATATATATAGATTATTATAATTTAATTAATGCATTTGGGGAAAAAAATTGCCTTGCATATTCATGCTTTGCTACATGTTACAGGCCAAATCTCTAATGTAATATATATATATATATTATATTTTTATATATATATATATATATAAAATATCCTGGCCCAGCTCCTCTGTCAAATTTTAGAACCCATTGTGGCCGGTGAGTTAAAAAGTTTGCCCATCCCTGTCGTAAGATGTGTGCAGAAGTGATAGCACAGGCTAATACTAATAATCCTTCATTAGCAGGTCATTTTGTCACCTATACTAAGAAAGTATAAGGTTGTGTGTCTGGGCTAGTGCATTCTAAGTGGGATCTGCAAGTGGTTCTTGACAGCATGTGCTCAGCTTTTTATAAACCTCTGGGTCAAGTTGACATCTCAACAAATATTTTAATGAAAACAGCCTTCCTCCGGGCCCTTGGATGATGGGATCTTAAGTCCTTGGTGACTGTGGTGGAGCTAGCCTACCTGCTGTGATGGGACACACTGACCTGTAGCTGGTCTTACTCCACTGCTGATTGTGGCCATGTTCAAATGGCTATAAGCAGATGATCCCCCTCTCATTTTAAGTCTAGAGGATATGGCATCCATGATTAGTAAAAAGGATTACAATATTTTGCCCCCAAATAAACTCCAGCTGGGAAAAATAAACTACTTTCAAAATTAAAAAATACATTTGCCTTAATATTAACTTATTTGCCTTAACATTTAATTGATGCCTTAATAATTTAAATGTTGGAAACAGAAATATTTAATCAAAAACTTTCCACCTATATAAAAGCAGAACCTTAAACAGGCTGATACTCAGGTGTGTCTGTATCATGCCAAGAAAAAAGTAATTTACCCATGACCACAGATAAGCAACTATTACTGTTTATCAGTCTAGAAAGGATCATTAGGCAATCTAAAAATACGAAAATGCCTTCAAGGCAATTGACAGTCTTTCCCAGTGTGGATGTTCCATTAAATTAGTCTAAGATCAGAATGTTTTATAATGAGACAAAAAAAAAAAAAAAAACAGACAGGCCTTTTTATTTGAATTGATTATTTACTTTACTTCTTAGTCGGAACAAAGACTAAAAAAAAAATTATATTGCAGCCATTTGCTAAAATCATTTAAGTTCATTTTTCTTCCTCATTAATGTACACATAGCACACCATATTGACAGAAAAACACAGAATTGTTGACATTTTTGCAGATTTATTAAAAAAGAAAAACTGATATCACATGGTCATTTTTTAAATAATTCAGTTAAAGCATGGTTGAAAAGCAATGTTTGACTTTCATTGGTTAACATTCATAGAATTTTTATTTATTATTGCTTTTGTCAGATTAAAGTTTTTTCTGTGACCATTGTGAATTTTTCTTTCATTGACCGAAGGGTACCAACAATTTTGTCCACATTTGTATATATAAAATACTAGGCAGGATATATGAGGGGTATGGGACACCATACCAATCTGCAGAAAGCTGAGAGGGATGCATGAAGCCTCAGATTTCCTTCATTTAACTGTTCTGTCCCATTTCATTATGTGCGGGATCTGAAACGAGCCAGGTTGCATATCAGACATTCTCTTGTAGTTTTAATTGGAGTTGTCTAAAGTTAGCTTATGATTTTGTCTGGTTCCTTATGAATTCAAACATTTCTGCAGCTCATGGTTAAAATGGTTAAATTAGTGCGTCATCCAATATCTGTAGCCATTCCATTCATAGTTTGCAGAATGTTAACCCTCTCTCTAATATTTCTATAATTAATTTCTATAATATGATTTGTGTTATAGGAGGATTTCGTAATTTGCACACTATTGTATTTGGTGCCTGTAAGAATGCTCTTGAAGTGGACTTAGGCTACCTCATTATTACTGCTGCACATGGGTAAGAGTAGTCAGACTGTCATGAAAATCTGCTTAAAATCTTTTAACAAAATGTAATAAATTATTTATATATATTTTTGTCGGACTTCAGATTGCATGAAGTTCGTATCCAGCCTTCCCTAACCAAAGATGGAGTCTTTTCAGCACTGAAAATGGCCGAACTTGAGTTTCCACAGTTTGAGACTTTGCATCTTGGATATGTTGATGAATTCCTATTACAGTGTAAGTATGAAACAGCCTATTGGATGCAAAAATCTATTGTGTTAAAAGTAAAAGTGTAAAAGTCTGTTGATTGCAATGGTTTACATGTATTCTGATAATTAATTAATAGGACAATTATGAATTATTGTGAAAAAAGAGAAGAAATGTGAATTGACAGAAAAAAACAGTACCTGCAAACAATTTTGGTGAGAGGTACAGACTTTAAATTACCCAGTTCTTTTTATCCTGGGCCAAGATGACAGTCACCTTTTCAGGGAAAATAAAAATTTACCATGAAAAATAATTATGAAAACATATGAAAAAATAAAATAGCCATGACTGATGATTGAAAGGCCAAAGGTGGTTGACCAAAAACATTTATGCACTTGATTCTGAGAAAAGTGCATGATTAGCCCAGAATTTAACAGGAGGAGCTTGTTAATGATCTAAAGGGAGCTGGGACCACAGTCACCAAAACAACCATTGGTAACACACTGAGGTCTTTCTGCTCAAGAATGCACATGAACAGGCCCGTCTAAAGTTTGCCTGTGAACACCTGAATGATTTAGAGAAAGCTTAGAAGAATGTGATGTGGTCAGATGAGACCAAAATTAAGCTTAATGAAATTAAGAAATGCAGAATATGACCCCAAGAACACCATCCCCAGGAAAACTTCACCACATGAAGGTCGTGGATGGGTCTTCCAGCATGACAATGACCTAAAACATACAGCGAAAGCAACAATCTGATGGTCTTGTAGCCCATTCCAGCCTTGTGCAGGTCCACAATCTTGTCCCTGATGTCCTTTGACAGCTCTTTGGTCTTACCCATGGTGGTGGAGAGGTTTGACTGCAAGAGGTTGATTCTGTGTCTGGTGCCTTTTATACACATAACGAGTTGATATTAGGAGCACTTTCATAAAGAGACAGGACTAATTTGGTCTGTGGGAGTCAGAATTCTTGCTAATTAGGTACGGGATCAAATACTTATTTTACTTATTTTATAACCTTTCTTTAATGTTTTTTAATGGATTTTTTTATATTCTGTCTCTCAATGTTAAAATAAACCTACCATACAAATTCTAGACTGTTAATTTTATTGTAAGGGGGTAAACTCAAAATCAGCAGGGTATCAAATATTATTTTCCCCACTGTATTACTAATGCACTAGCAATTAACGATGTGTGAGGGTTAATTAACTTAATATTCTTTTACTTAGTAGTATGCCATCACGATTTGACTCTTGGCTTAGATTCTTACACTATTTTTGTGCACAGTAGATCTTAACTGTTTAGATAATTGATGGTATTACCTACAGTGTAAATGTTATTGAATTTGACATCTCTTCGCTTCTGTACATTAAGATCTTGGCTTGAGCTTGAGCATCCATCAGCCAACCAATGCGTCAAACAAAATTTACATACTGTATTTTGAACTACCGTATAAGCTTTATTCAATTTATTTTGTTTAGTTGAAGCCAAGCCTAGGTATTAGCTAGCTGAAGCACTAAGGTTAAAATTCTTGAGTAAGTGAAGACTATTCTAAGAAAAAAATAAACATCAGAAAGAAAACATCAACACGTATGTTGTAAATACTTTTGTCATGTATTGTTAAAAAAAATTGCAGTCATGTACATTGTATGCTAAGTGCAACCTTTATCTCTAACACGGACATGGGGACACAAAGAGACAAAGCTGACAAACACAAATGAAGATGTGCTTTACTAAATAAATATTTTTACTTACTAGACTTAAAGGACCAGGACTGTGCATGAGTCCCAAACAGTATTTGTCCTATATTTGTAGGGCTATGTCAGAAAATGCTTATTGGCAGTATCAACAATGAGCTTGCACCTAATGATCAAAGTAGGCTTCGGACATAGAACATAAAAGACCAGACATTTGTTCAGGTATTTGTTCAGGTATTGTGGGATTAGACCATTCACTGATTTATAGGTCAGTGGTCATGTGACTGGCAGCCTGTGCAGTATGGATAATATAAGAGGTGATGTGATCATATATTTCATTTATTTTCAGGACTTTAGCTGCTGTTTGTTGAAATAACTGAAGCTTGTTATCTTGTGCAGTGAGACATTACATTAATCTACTCTAGCCATAACAAAAACATAAAATATTTGTTCTTCATTCTTATCTTAGCAATATTTCTGAGATGGGAAAAAATATATTCTAGTGTTATTATCTACATGATTTGATACTGGAGTCAGTGCCACCAAGGTCCTTTACTGCTGTACATGATGCAACTAAAAGACCATCCAGACATGACTAGTGTTAAGGGAAGAATTTATTATTTTTAGAAGAGGTTTGATTAGTTCTTGACTTATTCTTTTGAAGAACCATGTATGTAAGAGATTTAATACAGATGTTGCTTTTTTAATGAGGAAATAATTGAAATTTTAAGTGGATTGAAACATTCTACTGGTTGATCTAATGTAGTTATATATAACTACGTCCCCAATTGCCAAAAAGGTGGAATGTGTAAATTAAGACATAAATCAGCGATTTGTAAATCTCAAACCCATATTTTATCCACAATAGAACATTAAATGTTTAAAGTGAGGAATATACTTTATGTAAAAAAAATTTTTAATTTGATGGGTTAAAAAATGTTGGTATAGGGCCATGTTTACCAATGCATCCCCTCATGTTTACCAATGCATCCCCTCTTCTTTTAAAAATAGTCTAAAAAGGCAACTTTTTCAGGATGTTTCTTTTCTACATAATCTGCAACCTTCTCCCACATTACCAAAATTTCCTTGAGCTCTTTTGTATTAATGACCTCCGACTCTGTCTCTTCTACCTTGGAACTAACGTCACCTAACGCCTCTGTATGCTGCTGCTCTTATAGCTCCTTTAACTCCTCAGTCGTCAGTTCTTCGGAGTGCTCCTCAATGAGCTCTTCGATGTCTCTTTCATCCACCTCCAGACCCATAGTCTTTCCAATGGACACAATCTCTTCCTCCACTGGCTCTTCGGGTTTGAAACCTTCAAAGTCCCTTTCAGCCACAACTTCAGGCCACATCTTCTTCCATGCTGAGGTCAAGGTCCTTTTTGTAACCCCCTGCCAGGCAATATTGATGATTTTGAGGCCTACCGCAATATTAAAATGTTTTTTCCAAAACTCTCGAAGGTTGAGGTTCGTACTGTCCGTCACCTCAAAGCAACGGCGGAACAGGTGCTTGGTATAGAGCTTCTTAAAATTGGATATTATCTGCTGGTCCATTGGCTGCAGGATAGGGGTGGTGTTCGGAGGAAGTTAGAGAACTTTCACAAAATGATACTCGTCGAGTATTTCATCCTCGATGTGCGCTGGATGAGCAGGAGCATTGTCGAGGACGAGAAGCGCTTGCATGGGCAGGTTGTTTTCTTGAAAATATTTCTTCACTAAAGGACAAAACACAAAGTTTACCCACTCGACAAAGAACTGCCTGGTGACCCAAACCTTACGGTTTGCCCTCCACATAACCTGCAGTTTCTCCTTTATGATCTTGTGTGGTTTAAAGGCTCTGGGGTTTTCGGAATGGTATACGAGCAGCACACAGGGCGAGGGTCAACCTATCCTTTATAGGTTTGTGCCCTGACATCTTCTCCTCCTCTTCCGTTATGTATGTTCTCTTCGGCATCTTCTTTCTTAAAAAAAATCTTCTAGCCCTGTCTCGTCACAGTTGAAGACTTGCTGGGGGGTGTATCCTTCGGCCTCGATGAGTTCAGCGAAAGTTTTGACGAAATCCTTTGCTGCCTTGACATCAGCACTTCCTGCCTCACCATGCCTAACAACGGAGTGAATGCTGGTCCTTTTCCGGAAATTGTCAAACCAGCCCCGACTGGCTTTAAAAGAATCCTCGGTCGCGAAGTTCCTGTGGTTTGCTGCACCAAATCCACATAAATGGCTCGAGCCTTCTCACAGATTATAGCCTCTGTTACGCTATCTTCTGCAAGCTGCTTCTCTGTCAGCCACACCAACAGCAGATTCTCCATCTTTTCATGGACCACAGTCCGGCGGTTAGAAATTATTTTAACACCTTTGGCTGGCGTTATAACCTTAAGCGACTCCTTCTGCTTCAAAATTGTGCAAATCGTAGACGTTGAACGTTCGTACTGCCTGGCCAAGTCCTTTACTCGCATACCTTGTTCATGTTTCTCGATAATTTCACGCTTTAATTCAATGGACATCATCCTCCTCTTCTCAGCATTGTCACTAGAACTTACTTTCTTGCTAGACATAGTTACAAGAAAGTTAGAAGAAGGATTTCACACAAAACGCAAAGCACAAAGCAAGAAACCGCGTGCACAACAAATTGCAGTGTTTACTGCTCACTACGGCATCTAGCAGCGGCGTCTCGAGCTCGTACCTCAATTTTTTGCTCACGTAACAAAGCAAAGAATTGGCCAAGTGACGACTCGTACCTCGGAAAACTCGTACATTAATTCACTCATAGGTCAAGGTACCACTGTATCTTCTCAAGGGACAAAATAAAAAAATTAATTACTTGGATACATTTTTGAGTAGTCAGCTAGTATATTAGTATAGATTCACTGTCCTCTGAAAATAACACAACATACAGCCATTATTGTCAAAATAGCTGGTAATAAAAATGAGTACACCCTAAGAACTCTAACAGTACCCTAAAATTTGGTGCTTTGAGTCCAATTCTTTCATACTGACCACTGGAGCCTAAACATGGAACCTCATGGCAAAGACTCACTGAGAATTAGGATTGTTGCTCTCCACAAAGGTGGCCTAGGCTAGAAGAAGATCAGCAAAACCCTAAAACTGAGTTACAGTGCAGTGGCCAGGGTCATACAGAGGTTTTCCAGAATAGGTTCCACTAGAAACAGGCCTCGCAAGGGTCGATCAAAGTTGTTGAGTCCTCGTGCTGTGCGTCTGGTGCAGAAGCTGGCTTAAAAAAAACAGATTAATGAGTGTTGCCAGCATTGCTTTAGAGGTCGCAGAAGCAGAAGGTCCGATTGTCAGTGTTCAGACCATACTCCTCACACTGCAGCAAGTCAGTTTGCCTGGCTGTCGTCCCGAATGGAAGCCTCTTCTGAAGCTGCCTCACAAGAAATCCTGTAATCAACTTGCTGAACACTTGGTTGGCTCAGATGGTATCCAGCATGTGTGGTGAGGAGTACCAAGAAAATTGTGTTATGTCTACAATCAATTATAGTGGTGGTAGCATCATGGTCTAGGGCTACATGAGTGCTGCTGGTACTGTGGAGCTGTGGTTCATTGAGGGAAACATGGATTCCAATATGTACTATGACATTCTGAAGCAGAACAAGATGCCCTACCTTCAGAAACTGGGCCAAATGGCAGTTGTTCGACATTAAACACACCGCCAAGATGACAAGGAAGCTGATGGTGAAGTTAATGGGGTGGCCATTAGGGATGCACCGAAATGAAAATTCTTGGCCGAAACCGAAAACCGAAAAAAAAGAAAGCAAGGCCGAAAACCGAAACACCGAAAGAAATTATGCCAATTATTATTACCATTGCATTTATGACTATGACTGTGTACTAACCTTACTAAAATCAAGGCATTTCAATTGCATAAATTAATATTAAAGTTTCAAAGAATAAATCAATTACAAATTATGAAAATATTTATTTATAGCACATTGCAACAATGCACAGGATAAAATAAATTAAAATTCAAACTTAAATGTTTAACTTAAATGCACTCATGTGTACATTAAATAATAATGTACAGGCCCTCTGGCCTGCTGAAAGGTTGTAAAATAAATATGTTCTTTCATAAAAACAAAGTGCATTCAGAACAATGCAACTGTTTAAAGATACAACAATACAACAATATCACTGGGAAATTTCCTTGCCTTTTCAAAAACGTCCGCCACAGACGGAGTGCGTGTGCTCGGAGGGGTTTTGCTTTTCTGTGCCGCGTTCCTCTCATATTCAGCATAGCGATCGGGATGTTTGGATTTCAGGTGATAAATTAAACCCGACGTGGAGAAAGTCTTTGCAGACGCACCCCCTCTTGAAATTTCGGCATTACATGTTTTGCAAATAGCTATCCGTGGGTCTTTCTCAGATATACTGAAATACGTCCACACCGCAGACATGTTGCTTCAGACAAGCACGTTTCTGTTTGCGTCATCACAACAAACTGTTTCGGCCGTGTTGTTTCGGTGATCAAAGTCTTTCGGCCGAAAACCGAAAATGCACTTTTGGGCCATTTTCGGCCGAAAATTTTCGGTGGCCGAATATTCGGTGCATCCCTAGTGGCCATGTATGTCTTCAGACCAGAACCCTATTGTGTCTGACATCCAGCAGCTCTGTGATGTCATTATGGACGAGTGGAAGAGGATCCCAGCAACAACCTGTGCAGCTCTGGTGAGTTATTTTGGAGGACAGTAAATCTGTACTGCTATACAAGCTGCAACTGGTATACAATTAACTTAAATATATTTGTTTTATTACTCTAATATTGTCTCTTGAAAAGATATACCATAATGATTGCTGAAATGTGAAGGTGCCGGTCCCAAGCCCGGATAAATGGGGAGGGTTGCGTTAGGAAGGGCATCCAGCGTAAAAACATGTGCCAAATCAAACATGCGGAGGATCCACTGTGGAGACCCCTAACGGGAGAAGCCGAAAGTTATTATTGCTGGAATGTGAGGGGTGTACTCATTTTTGTGATATACTGCATCTCTTGAAACTAACAGTTGCTAGAGTTTTGGCAGAAGAATATTGTTTATTCATGTCTGATATAGGATTCTAGCTGCTCAATCGTCCTGTGTATTCTTTGTTCTTCTTTGCAGATTAGTGAGATTACTGAACCTCTGATCATCTTTTGAGACTGCCTTTTTAAGATTTTTTTTTCATACCCAGTCATGTTAGTGAGCTGTTGAATGTTAACCTAATTAGTTTCAAAATTCCAGCTGTCTTTTTAGTAACACTTACTTTTCCAGTCTTTTGTTGCCCCCATTACTTTCTTGAGATGTGTTCTGGTCATCAAATGTATAATTAGCTAATTATTTCCTCAGTTTATACATTTTAAGTTTTCTATGTTCTATCGTGAATAAAAATAGGGGAGATGTGAGATTTGCACATCAAAGCAATCCTATTTTTACATTTCACCCAGCGTCTCAACTTTTTTGGAATTGGAGTTGTATAGTTCTGTATGTGATTGTATTTATATTTCTATCTGCAGGGTTTGGTTTTAAATGCATTTTTTCTGCACTTTTTTTGCCTAACATTTTCTAATTTATTATTGGAAAATTCAAGAAATCATCACTGATACATATTTATTAGGGCTGGGACGATTCACTAATCTGGCGATTCAATACTATCCTGATACTTTTGTGCCGATTCAATACATATTGCGATTCTGTAGCTATTGCGATTCATTGTTTAAATTGTGATTTTTGTTTGCTTAATAAAGATTAGACAATGGAAAATACTTGATCATACCCTTAAAGAGACTGTATATGAGTTATATTAACAAAAACAATGCATCACATCTTCCTGAATTTTTATTTCAGGAGCATAGACATACATAGTGCATAAAGAACCTTGAACCATAAAACTTTCAAGTACCAAAAACTTGAATATAATATTTAAATGTGCAAACTAAAAACAATACTCTCTAAAATAAAATAAAAGTGCTGTTAAACTGTTCCAATGTCCAACTCAGTCAAGGTGCTAATATCCTTCTCTCTCTTCCTCACCTCAGGTGAGAGCAGTGCAGCTGTTACTGCAGCCTGTTGCTCCAGAAAACATTCAACCATGTCATAGGCACTATTCCATCTCGTTAAAACGTCTGTTATAAGTTTGTGCACAGGGAGCTCCAGTAACTTTTTTGTTTTTCCTGCAAAACATGAAGTCCTGCAGCACTTCTATGGAAATCCAGTGATGCGTCGTACTCGTCCGAGTAACTTCGCGACAGCGGGCAGCTTCAGTGCGCGCTGTGAGGCCAGATTATGAGTGTGCGCGTAGCACTTAATATGGAGAAAGCCGCTTAATTGGGCAGCGAGAACCATATTAGACGCATTGTCTGTGACTAAAGCAGGGTCTTTATCCGTTAAACAATTCTCAAAGAGGTTTACTCCCCTGCCTCTGCCGTTGTTTTGATTTCTCTCGCCATCTTAAACCGGATACGACGTCATCTAATACAGACAACAACAAAATACGCCCTCTGTTGGAATAAAAGCGGTAACGTCTTCCCACCACCTCTCCGGAAAAGTAAAATAATTAAATATATATCGATTCTGAGGTAAACAAATCGATCTCAAAATCGTTTTAAAAAGAATCGCGATAGTTTGGTGAATCGATTTTTTCTCCCACCCCTAATATTTATGGTGTCAATGTTACTGCGATGCTCGTATTTTGATTGAATTTTCTTACAGTATTAAATAAATATACAAGATTATGTTTGTCATCTTTTCATTAGGGTGGAGTTTGTTGAGCTAGCAGCATTAAGATTCTTTCTCTAGATCAGAAGGCTGAGTAGAAAGTCTTTTTATCTGAGTGAAAGCTTGTTGGCATGTTTCCATGCACTGAAACAGTACTTTTTTTTTTTAGTGAGATCAGTCTGGTGACATCTGAATAAATAGGTACAAACCTACAATAATAGGTTTCTGGGACCAACCAGCCCCACAAAGTGTCTCACGTCATGTTTGGTCGTTGATCTTTGACAGGCTACAATCTTTTCAGTCATCAAATCAATTTGATGGTTGCACCTGCCCATGGCCCAAGTGGAAGCCCAAATACATCAGCAAATGGAACTGCTGATAGTGCTTTTCAGGGCTATGACTGACCTGCTGCAAAATAGTTTTTTCTTCAGGTCTGCGTACTCCTTGCAAGCTGTCAACTGGATTCTGTTGGGCTTCCCTGCAGAGGAACAGCACTTGGCAGCAGGTGGAGCACACATTTCCAAGTCCAGTGAATCCCAAGCTTCAGCCACATGCTCTGCTTCTTTATTTCATGCAGACCCATCCTCTTAAGAGCGATGTGGTATGTGGCCAACAGGGCTGTGGCTGGGGTACCTTTTTCTCAAACACACTCCAGAGCACCTTCCTGGTCCTTCAGCTGGGCTTGGTACAGGGCTTGGAAGTGCTGCTCCTGCTTTTTATTGGCATTAAGGTGGCTCAGGGAAAGGAAAATGGGAGGCAAGTGACGGGGGAAAAAAGAAACTGAATTAATGTTTCAGTTTAAATTGCATATTCACATAAAGCACCCTCGCATGTCTAAAGTCTAATTCCTGCTTCCAAAAGGACCTATTACATTCGGATTAATTCCTGCTGAATCTTGACATTTAATCAATTTGCAAAGTTACCACAATCTGTTTTGCTTAGGTTTGTTATTTGGAATGGAAATAAACCGATGACATAATATGTGAAAAAAAAAAATTAGCCCATAAATACTTTGTGCAACTTCAAACTGTATACTTTATATGTTAACATGCATTCAGAATTTGCATTTACAAATAGAAAGCAAAAAAGACCTGAGTCTGCTAGTTTAAAAGTCTTTGACTCTCTCTCCAAATTCCACAGGCTTTAATATTGGGGTAGCTTAATGAAATGGGTTTCTTGCCTGAGAATCTGCATGTAAGCCTCACAACACTGCATAAAATGCCATGTTTTGAATGCAGTGGTGTAAACCATGCCACCACTGTATTTGGAGCAGTGGAAATGTGTTCTGTAGAGTAATGAATCACACTTCTCTATTTGGCAATCTGCTGCTCGAGTCTGGGTTTGGGTAGCTTGGTGGAGGAGAAATTACGGTCGGGGGCTGTTTCTGTGGTTGGGCTAGTCCCTTAACTTGCAGTGAAGGGAAATCTTAATGCTTCAACATATAAAGACATTTTGGATGATTCTATGCTTCCAACTTTGTGGGAACAGTTTGGAAAAGGTCCTTTTCAGTTCTAACATGACCAGTTGTACATAAAGAATCAGAATCAGAAAGTACTTTGACTTGTATGTTTGCACTTACAAAGAATTTGTTTTGGTGACCGAAGAATAACATGAGAGAAGACAACCAATACCTCATAATCTGTAAACACTATATATATAAAATATACACTCCCTAACAAAATCTTAAGACTGGGGGACATTCCAAGGTACAACCAGGTTGTGTAATTTGTAAAAATGCCAAAAGAAGAAACAAAAGCATAGTCAAAAAATAGAGAGTAGGCTGCATTTAAACTCAAACAGGCAGTTCATCAGCTGATCAAAAGTTTAAGACCATAGCCTTTAAAAGTTAAAATCTGTGCAGAAATATAACTTTAATGTCTTTGTCCTTTAAACAGTCACACTGTCATGATCTCCTGATGGCAAAAGCAAAAAGGCTTTTTGTTTTCAAATGTGGCAGGATTGTTGAGCTGCACAAGCAAGGGCTCTCGCAATGGGTGTTGAGACGCAGTAAGAATACATTTCTTAAAAGGGTTATGGGACAAAATAATTCAACTGGTAGACCTAAAGTAATCAAAACAATCAAATCAAATTTTATTTGTCACATACACATACATACAGA
Organism: Silurus glanis; assembly: GCA_014706435.1. NCBI lineage: Eukaryota > Metazoa > Chordata > Actinopteri > Siluriformes > Siluridae > Silurus > Silurus glanis. Next base: position 6,166,797 of record JAAIIK010000039.1, read on the forward strand.
GTACGACATGCAGTGAAATGCTTTGTACGACTGTCCGGCATGAGGGAATAGGATGGGGAGAAGAAATAAAACAAAGGAGAAAAAAAAGCAGATAAATAAAGAGAATAAACTATGTAAAATATAAAAGATATAAAGATATATATATAGGAAAAATTGTATATACAGGGTATGTTATGGATACAAGGTATGCTAATGTACAGTAAACAGTAATCACATAAGGTGGTTGATGTGATTGTCCTTAAAGTGAACCTGTGCAGTATGGTGTGGTATAAAGTGAACGTGTGCGGTGTGGTGTGGTATAAAGTGCACTGTGCTGTGCAAGTCCACAGTTAAAGTGAATGTCCAGAGTTTAAAGTGTTGTAGTGCGAAAAGAAAAGAAAAATATTTGCAGAAGTGTGATGATGGAGAGAGTGACCAGCTTTTAGATCCAGGGTGTTTCCTGGTTCAAACTCTGAATAGCCTGCGCGAAGAAGCTCCTCCTCATTCTCTCTGTGTTTGCTTTCAGGGAGCAGAAGCGTTTCTCTGAGCGCAACAAACAAAAGAGTCCATTGTTTGGATGGCTGAGGTCCTTCATAATCTTCCTGGCTCTGGTTCAGCACCGCGTGCTGTAGATGTCCTGCAGGTCAGGGAGCTCGGTGAGGATGGTACGTTCAGCTGAACGCACCACCCTCTGGAGGGCTCGCCTGTCCTGCATGGTGCGGTTCCCAAACCATGAAGTGATGCTACCCGTTAAAATGCTCTCAATGGTACAAATGTAAAAAGTCTTTAGCACCTGAGAGGGTAGTTTAAAGTCCCTTAAGCGTCTCAGATGGTACAGACGCTGCCGGGCCTTCTTCACCAGGGTGTTGGTGTGACAGGACCAAGACTGGTCCTGTGTGATGTGAACACCCAGGTACCGGAAACTGTCCACTCTCTCCACTGGGGTCCCGTTGATGTTTACCGGTTGGTATGACCGATCCTGCTTCGTGCTGAAGTCCACGATCAACTTCTTAGTCTTGCTGACGTTCAGGAGAAGGTTGTTCTCCTGGCACCATCTCTCCAGGTTTTTAACCCCCTGTAGGTAGGCCGTCTCGTCATTGTTGGAGATCAAACCCACCACAACAGTGTCGTCAGCAAACTTGATGATGGTGGTGGAGTTGGAAGTGGCCACACAGTCGTATGTGTACAGTGAGTACAGCAGGGGGCTCAGAACACAACCCTGGGGAGCTCCAGTGCTGAGGGTGAGGGTGGATGAGGTGTGTTTTCTCACCCGTACGGCTTGTGGTCTGTCTGTCAGGAAGTTAAAGATCCATTGGCACAGCGGCAGGCTGAGTCCCAGGACCTCCAACTTAGAGGTGAGTGTGGAGGGAATTATGGTGTTAAAAGCTGAACTGTAGTCCACAAACAGCATCTTTGTATAATTCCCAACAGCATCTTTGTACAATATAATTTCACCTGCACTGAGACAGAGGATCTGATGGGATGTCTGTGAAGACACAGGCCGACCCTTGACCCAAATTAAGGCCCTTACTGATGCTGACTGCAGCCGAATAACCACAAGACGAAAGAAGGGCTTGAAGAACAAAAAATGTCTTTGAAACACTTAGAGCACCAAACATGGGACATTGAAAGATGGAAGAAAGTTTTCTTCTTAAACGAGAAAAAATTTGATTGCTTTCAATTATACTGGCATGACAAGGAGATCCCACTGGAGATGTTTTCTACATGGCACAGTGGAGGAGGCTCCATCATGATGTGGGGTGCTTTTTCATTTAAAAATGGGAAAATGGAGCTTCAGGTTGTGCAGGTTAGGTTTACATGTTGCAGCAGGCATCCTTCTTGACTGAGGGCCCTCGTCTGTATGGTAATGACTGGGTCAGGACAGCGCTGCAGTTGTCCTGACCCAGGACAACTGCAACTTCTTTTAGAACAATAACGTTGCACTTCTGGACCATCTTGCATGTTCCCCTGATATAAATCCCCTTTAGAATGTTTGGGGATGGATGACAAGGGAAGTTTACAAAAACGCATGTCAGTTCCAGACTGTGGATGCCCTTCATGAAGATATCTTCACCACATGGAGCAACGTTCCCACCAGCCTCCTGGAAACAGTTGCATCAAGCATGCCGAAACGCTTGTTTGAAGTTAACAACAAGAACAGTGGGGCTACTCACTAGTGAGTCCTTTTTTGACACTTTTTGTTCTGTTGTCAGTATTTTTGGGCCATGGTTTTAAACTTTTGATCAGCTGATGAACAGCCTGTTTAAGTTTAAATGCAGTTTCCAATAAATTGCCTATCTTTTTTGTCTCTTGCTCGTTCTCTGGTGGTCTAGTGGTTAGGATGCGGCGCTCTCACCGCTGCGGCCCGGGTTCGATCCCTGGTCAGGGAACCAACCCCAGCCACTTTCAGTGCCGGTCCCAAGCCCGGATAAATGGGGAGGGTTGCGTTAGGAAGGGCATCCAGCGTAAAAACATGTGCCAAATCAAACGTGCGGAGGATCCGCTGTGGCGACCCCTAACGGGAGAAGCCGAAAGAAAGTTTTTTTTGTCTCTTGCTCCTTTTAGTTCTTTTGACATTTTGAAACAGTTGTTACAACCTGGTTATGATCCACCACCGCAAAAGGTGAATAATTGGAAGTATATATAAATACACACGTGAAGATTCAAACATTTTAGGTTTCAGCAAACACATAGTTGTTCTCTCTCTTATAAAGAAAATTTGTGTGTTTGTGGATTGAATTTTGCAAGTATCAATTGTAGTATAAAAAAATCTTCTACCCATTTAAGCTTTCAGTATTCTGTATACACTTTATCTTGAATGCCTACAAAAATGTATATCACTGGTGTTTCATGTGATGATATGGAAAAGACAGAGGACCATTTGCATTCCCAGAGTGATTTGATTGTTGTGTGTTGGAAGAATGTTAATTGCCCATCTCTTGGACATTGGTTGAATGACTTTGAGTTTGGTTTTAAGTTTCTTGAGAAATGTACATGGGTAGGAAAGAAAGCTTTTTAATTTAACAGCATATCTGAAAAATTGTGACATTGAAGAGGTTTTGGAAAAGTTTAATTACAGCATGCCTAATTAATGTATAATGAGGAATATGTGACCCATTTTGGTATGTGTGTGTGATAACTATTCAGCTAGTCTTTTGCCAACATTTGTCTTGAATTCATTCAAATGTATTCTTTCATAGGTAAATTGAGTCATACTGAGCTGGTCAAATATGGCCTTGCTGATGTAATAGAAAACCCAGGAATCATCACTGATGTTGGAATGAAGGCTGTTAATGAAGTGTTTCCCTCCATCAAATACCTTGTCATTTATAACTGTCCACATCTTCACAACCCACACAGCTGGATCACAGGTATTTCTTGAGTTATCATTTGTTTTTCAATTCAGTTTGTATTAAATGCAAGTAATGTTGTAATTTCTAATCAACTGTTAGTTCTCACTTTCCAGTTGTTAGTTCTCACTCCCCAGTGTTATTGTTTAAAGATTTATAATCACCCTCTTGATGTCACCCAAATGAGGATGTGTTCCCCTTTTGAGTCTGGTTGCTCTCAAGGTTTCTTCCTCATAACATCTAAGGGAGTTTTTCCTTGCCACAGTCGCCATGGCTTGCTCATCAGGGATAAATGCACACCATTCACCTTAACTCTTAAAATTCTGTAAAGCTGCTTTGAGAAAATGTCTGTTGTGAAAAGCACTATAGAAATAGACTTGACTTGACTTGACTAATTTAACAAACAATATTGGTTTAATGTTGAAATTTGTTTTTGGCATAATATGGTTTTCTGTTTGTTTTAGCTTTGTTATTTGGCCAGCTGGTGAATCTATTTTGTTAAATTATAGTTCCTTTGTATATATCTGATATTTAAAAACTAATCTCAATGCCTTACAAACTGTCTCATAGCTGTTGTATAACTGGTAAAAAATAGTTTGTTCCTGTACAATAATATTAAAAAACTTGTTCAAAACCTGCCTATAGAATTAACATTTAAGTTAATTTAGGTCTGTAATGAATAAGCTGGATATTCATTATCCAAAGAAAGAAAGATATCCAAACTATGAAATTTCAAACATGTATGGAATTATGTGCTAAGCAGAAATGTGTTAAACAACCCATGATACTTTTTTATATTTTTATTTAGATTGTAAGTAGTTACATTTAGCTTTGATGACAGCTTGGCAAACTCATGGCTTTCTCTCATGAGATTCATGAGGTAGATACTTGAAATGTTTTTTCATTTGTGAGATTTCTTGCCATTTAATGTGCTTTAGACCATCACTTGTCATGTGCAGAGGAAAGGTTGAGTACAGAGACAATATCCCTACTACAACTACAGTACAAATCCAAATTTTGACAAAAAACTAAAGGGAAAAGACAGTCCATCATTACTTTAAGAAATGAAGGTCAGTCAGTCCAAAAAATCTGAAAGTGCAGTCTACAAAACCATCAAACACTATGATAAAACAGGCCTTTATGAGAATCATCTCAGAAAAGAAGGCCCAAGAGCTACTTCGGCTGTGGAAGATAAGTTTATTAGAATTACCAGAATCGGAAACTGCTGATTTACATACAGTAGTGTGCAATGTTTTTAGGCAAGTGCTGTAAAGTAGGAATGCTTAAAAAATTATGCTTTATATTCATCAATTAAAAAATGGAATGTAAATTAACAGAAGAAAAATCTAATCTAAATTTTGTGGGACCACCCATTGCCTGCAAAACAGCATCAAGTCTATGGATAAGTATCTGCCTGCATTTATCAGCACTGAGGACACAATTAACCCTGACGAAATAATCAACTTTATTTTTGGAAATGCAGCCCCTAACTTGCAAGGAACCTCAATCATGCTTCACTGTTACCTCCAGACAAACATTTAAGCCAAAGGGTAGTCACAAAAACTATTGATCTATTTTGGATTTTTATTGTTTATTTACTTTCCATTTTGTTAGCTATAAAAAAAAATGGCCACTTTTATTTTTTTAAAGCATTTTCACTTATTTTTAAAGCTTTTTTTCACAAGTGTCTAAAACCTTTGCACAGCATTGTACATGCTTCTTGGAGTTCAAGTGGCAGACTTTTTATCATCCACTTTCAGAGGAGACTTCGTGAGTCTAGCCTTGATAGTCAAAACCAGCAAAGAAACCATTAGTTTGGAAAAACAAAATTTTTTTTGATCCAATAAACACAAGGAATGGACCTTAGATTAGTGAAAAACTGTCCTTTGGTCTGATGAGTCCAAATTTAAGATTCTTGTTTGTAACCACCGGGTTTTTTTAGACGTACAGAGGCTGAAAGATGGTACCTGAATGAGTGGTTCCCACTTAAAAGCATAGAGGAGGAGGTGTAATGGTGTGGATGACACTGTTAGTGATCACTGGCAAAATTGAGGGCACATTTATCTAGCATGGCTACTAGAGCATTTTGCAACATTTTGCAGTGACAGACCATTTTGCACTTACAACACAGAAAACAAGAAGAAGAGTGATGGGGTGTGCCATCAGATGACCTAGCCTCCACAATCACCTGGTCTAAATCCAGTTGAGATTTTGGGATGGGATAATGTGAAGAGGAGAGTGAAGGTAAAGCAGCAAACAATATTTCTGGGAAAGCCTCAAAATTGTTGCAAAATTATTCCAGGTGACTACCTCATGAGGCTGACTGAGAGAATGTCAAGAGTGTGCAAAGCAATCAGCGAAGCAAAAAGTGGTTCCTTTGAAGGATTTACAATCAACTTTGAAGGATTTAACAATCAACATTGTCCCAAAGCAGGTTTACACATATAAAATGGTTATGATGTTTTAATTTAAGTGTCCATAATTTTATCCCTAGTGTGCAAGCTAGTGGGAAGGAAAACCACCATGAGATGGTATAAGGATGAAACCTTGAGAGGATCCAGAATCAAACGGGAACTCATTCTCACCTGTGTGGCACCTAATGTGTATTTATTATAGTTTTATCATTGTTGAGGTTTGCTGTTCAGTGATGATAAAATAAATAAAAATAACTAGTCATGCAAATTGTAGTCATAAATCATTGTAGCACACTGTTTAAATTAATTACAGTCCAAATCCATCCTCATAGTTCTTGAGTTGCTCAGTAACTCAGTAGCTGCACAGTGTGGTCTCCAATTGAAGAGAACTCTATCCAGGGGTAGGGCGTTCTAATGAATCAGGCAGACCTGAAGAGAAGAACACTGGCCACTGGTACCTTTGAAGCATATATAATGTGTGTGTGTATGTGTGTGTGTGTGAGAGAGAGAGAGAGAGAGAGAGAGAGAGAGAGAGAGAGAAAGGGTGAGAAATGAGGATAAATAAGTAGGTTCAAGTATAAGGTTCAGGCTATTTGTTTGTACCTTAAATTATGAAGTAGGTGTGGTGGATCATAATGGAACAAAAGTACATTAAATATGTGGTGCAAAAACATTTAATGCTTTATGTGTCAGTAGAAGTATTTTGTAATCAGTGTGAGATTTATTTGTCACACAATGTAGACTTAATAAGACAGGGGTCATGTGAACATATGCACAGTCTGGTAAGGATCAGTCCTTACCAGACTGTGCACATGTTCACATGAACCCTGTAACCTTATCATCTTTCTTGCTTTCTTTCTTGCTTACTAAAACATTTAAACATCAAGGCACTTCAATAGTTCTATCTAGATGTATTAAAAGCATGAATTATTTTTTCTACATCCTGTAATGACATATTTCTTATATTAGCAATATTTCTAAGATGAAATAAGGCTATCCTGGTAATCTTATCCACATGAGCCTCAAAGGAAAGACTAGAGTCAAGAGCAGTCTTTTACTGCTGTACATGATAAGACAGAAAGACCATCCACAGAAACAGTGTAATCAGAAAGTTTAGATATAGCTGAATGCAGTCCTAGTGAAAGTACTTCTGTCTCCTCAGAATTTAGCAGAAGGAAGTTAACAAGCATCCCATGTCTAATGTCCTTTACACAGATTGCTCAACATTCTGAATCTGATGTCTCTCATTTACTGAAACAATAAACTGTGTATCGTCAGCATAGCAGTGGAAAATAATACCAATTTTGGAATAATTCCACCCAGAGTTGGCATGCAAAAAAAAAAAATCAGTCAGTGGGTCTAAGACTGATCCTTGCGGAACACCAAATGTTACCTAAGTAAATGTGGAGAACTCACAATTTACATCAACAAACTGATCATGATCAGTCAAATAAGACCTAAACCAGTAAAGAGACATTATCCTAAATCCAACTACATTTTCTAGTCGAGCAAGCAGAATATTAAGATCAGTAGTGTCAAAAGCTTCGCTAAGATCAAGCAACACAAGCAGGGAGACAAAGACTTGATCAGTGGCCAGTAGTAGGTCATTTACCACTTTAACCAGTGCTGTCTCTGTGCTATAATGAGGCCTAAATCCTAACTGGTACAATTTATGAATGTTATTCCTATTTAGTTTTGGCCATAACTGTCATGCTACAAAGTTTATTAGGATCTTGGCGATAAAGTAGAGGTTTGATTAAAGTTGGACAGCTGACAAGGGTTGAGGTCAGGTTTTTTATTATTACAATACAGTTGTATACATTATTACAAAAAGTTGGGACACTGTACAAATTGTGAATAAAAACAGAATGCAATGATGTGGAAGTTTCAAATTTCAATATTTTATTCATAATACAACATAGATGACATTTCAAATGTTTAAACTGAGACAATGTATAATTTTAAGGGAAAAATAAGTTGATTTTTAATTTCATGGCATCAACACATCTCAAAAATGTTGGGACAATGCCATGTTTACCACTGTGTGGCATCCCCTCTTCTTTTTTATAACAGTCTGCAAACGTCTGGGGACTGAGGAGACAAGTTGCTCAAGTTTTAGAATAGGAATGTTGTCCCATTCTTGTCTAATACAGGCTTCTAGTTGCTCAACTGTCTTGGTCTTCTTTGTCGCATCTTCCTCTTTATGATGCGCCAAATGTTTTCTATGGGTGAAAGACCTGTACTGCAGGCTGGCCATTTCAGTACCCGGATCCTTCTTCTACGCAGCCATGATGTTGTAATTGATGCAGTATGTGGTCTGGCATTGTCATGTTGGAAAATGCAAGGTCTTCCCTGAAAGAAAGGACGTCTGGATGGGAGCATATGTTGTTCTAGAACTTGGATATACCTTTCAGCATTGATGGTGCCTTTCCAGATGTGTAAGCTGCCCATGCCACATGCACTCATGCAACCCCATACCATCAGAGATGCAGGCTTCTGAACTGAGCGCTGATAACAACTTGGGTTGACTTGATCCTCTTTAGTCCGGATGACATGGCATCCCAGTTTTCCAAAAAGAACTTCCAATTTTGATTCATCTGTCCACAGAACAGTTTTCCACTTTGCCACAGTCCATTTTAAATGAGCCTTGGCCCAGAGAAAATGCCTGCGCTTCTGGATCATGTCTAGATATGGCTTCTTTTTTGACCTATAGAGTTTTAACTGGCAACGGCGAATGGATTGTGTTCACCGACAATGTTTTCTGGAAGTATTCTTGAGCCCATGTTGTGATTTTCATTACAGTAGCATTCCTGTATGTGATGCAGTGCTGTATAAGGGCCCGAAGATCACTGGCATCCAGTATGGTTTTCTGGCCTTGACCCTTACGCACAGAGACTGTTCCAGATTCTCTGAATCTTTGGATGATATTATGCACTGTAGATGATGATAACTTCAAACTCTTTGCAAAATGTTTCTCTGAGAAACTCCTTTCTGATATTGTTCCACTATTTTTCGTCGCAGCATTGGGGGAATTGGTGATCCTCTGCCCATCTTGACTTCTGAGAGACACTGCCACTCTTAGAGGCTCTTTTTATACCCATTAATGTTTGCTAATTGACCTAATAAGTTGCAAATTGGTCCTCCAGCTGTTCCTTATATGTACATTTAACTTTTCCAGCCTCTTATTGCTACCTGTCCCAACTTTTTTGGAATGTGTAGCTCTCATGAAATCCAAAATGAGCCAATATTTGGCATGACATTTCAAAATGTCTCACTTTCCACATTTGATATGTTATCTATATTCTATTGTGAATAAAATATAAATTTATGAGATTTGGAAATTATTGCATTCCTTTGTACAGTGTCCCAATTTTTTTTTAATCGGGTTTGTATTTTGTGGATACCTGCCAGCTTGTATGATTTACTTACATAACCGGTGCTTGGAATAATTTATGGAATAATTTATTGTTATATTGTCTGAAATAAGAATAAGATGGTGGAAACTGAAGAAGGAAGACTGTAATGTGAGATTCAGCGAAGAGGTCAGACAGGGCAGAGTGATGTGGCAAAAGCTAAGGAAAATTAATGCTATGTAAGTTGGACACTACGTAAGGAGAAAATTATTTGTACCGATTGACTAGGCAGAGGCACTGAGCTGGGAAATGATGTGTTGCAAGTAAGTGCGGTAAAGGGTGCAGATGGAAATGTGTTGACAAGTGAGAATGTGTTAAGAAGATGTTGGGGATTGCCCACTAAAGGCCGGTTCTATAATGTAATGGTGTTAACCACTTCAGTACTTTGAAAAGAAAAGAAAAAAAACACGTTTTACATGATAAACTAATAATCAGAAATATCAGCAAAACACCAGAGATATTACAGGATGATGTTAGAGACAGTCTATGCAATATAAAAATCCAGCATTACAAGCATAGAGCCAGAAACAAAACTTACATCATCATTAACATTGTCCTGCACACAGAGATGCTACACACGTGGAAAGTATATTCTGATATCTCAGCATGCGGAGTGTAACGCACATCACCCACATCAAAACCGTGACCGCTAGGGAGTGCGCAGCACACACCCTACCACATATGTATAAAGTATTTTACACAAAACAAACCAGTACAAAATATACAACATGGCAAAAAAACTCTTAAAACTATGTAAATTAAAGAATTCTCAACAATGCCTGAGGAATGGAGGAGGTGTGTGCTGGTACCATATTTTTTTTTTAAATAAGGGATATGTGCAGAACTTCAGTAACTACAGAGAAATACATTTGATCAAACACACTATGAAGTTATGGGAAAGTGTGGGAGCTAGGTTAAGGTACCTATCTGTGTTGTGGTTTCATGCTGAGAAAGAGAACAATGCTTTCAGGATGTTGGTGGAGAAAAAAGAAATGAAACTTGGATATATTTGAGAGTAGTTAATGTGCAGCATGTATAGCAGTACAGATTCACTGTCCTCTAAAAATAACTCAACATACAGCCATTGTGGTCAAAATAGCTAGCAACAGGCACTTTCGGTTATGGCAGCGCTAGAGTGAGATGTGGTGGAATAATTTTGTCTAAATAACACTTCCTAAAAGACTTTTAATACGATGAAAAGTACTTTATCTGAAATAATAACTCCAAACATTCCCATAAATATGCCATATTCAAAGAAAACGGACAATAAGGAAGAAGATACTCAAGAAATGAGTCTGCCGTTATCCAACCCACCGCCCTGGTTCCATGCATAAAATGGATGTTAATCCACGGACGCTTGATTTTTTTGAAGAAATGGTTGCCTAATATCAGCAGAAAATGGCAAACCACTGGCTATTAAGATTTGTCTACTTCGGTACAGAGACACACTTAAAATCCTCAATGCAGCTAGAGAAAAGGGCAACCTCACCTATGGCAATTCTATTATCATGATAATTCGTGACATCTTATCGACCTTGTTTAGAAAGCAACAAGGCACTCAAAAGCAGTAACGACGTATCTTATCCGATGCTTCATCCTGCGATGCTGAGGATTCAGCTACCGGAGAGACAGATTTTTCAACTACGGTGCACAATGAGTCATGGGGTTTGAAAGTTTCACTTTGTTTGGGCAAGTGATAGGAGTGGTAAGGTGGGTTGAACAGAACACATGTTTGATTGATTTATTACATTTTTGGGCTGTTTAGAGAAGTTCTTATGGTGCCCTAGGATGGAAAATAACAACTATATAGTTAATGTCACGCACACTGAAATATATATACCGTATTTTTCGGACTATAAGGCGCTACTTTTTTCCTACGTTTTGAACCCCGCGGCTTAAACAACGACGCGGCTAATTTATGGATTTTTCCTGGGGTTTTCCCAGTTTCACAAACTTCAAGCCAAAAAACTGAACCCCATAACATTAGACCAATTAAATTTCCGAACGGAAATGAAAAACGCACCTCACCTGTGTGATAAACTCCCCAGAGAAATACAGTGGTACCTTGACCTACGAGTTTAATTCGTTCCGTGGACTAGCTCGTATCTCAATTTGCTCGCACATCAAATCAGTTTTCCATATTGAAAATACTTAAAATGGCATTAATCCGTTCCAACCCTCAAAATGACACCCCGTTTTTATGTTTCATGTTATTAAATTGGAAAATACATTTCTAAATAACAAATCTTGTATAAAAACATAATAGAAAGAGTTTGTAAAGATATAATAAGGTTTTATTCAATGTATTTTCCTTGGAGATGAGACGACTTGAGCTAACGAAAACGACGGTGGAGTGTGTGTGTGTGTGTGTGTGTGTGTGTGTGTGTGTGTGTGTGTGTGTGTGTGTGTGTGTGTGGAGGGGGGGTAGAGGCGATAAGCGGAGGCGGAGGGAAAACTCGTTTTTTACTATCACTCCTGTATACTACGTATCCCTAAACTTTAAAATGTTAACTTTTTCTTCTTTGCTTATCTTAATTTTCGTCAGAATCTTCGCTTTCTGGCTTCGCTTCGCCATCTAGCAGCGGCGTCTCGAGCTCGTACCTCAATTTTTTGCTCGCGTAACAAAGCAAAAAAATCGACTGAGTGACCGCTCGTACCTCGGAAAACTCATACATTAATGCACTCGTAGGTCAAGGTACCACTGTAGTTGTGAAAGGAAGGAGGAAGACAGTGAACAATGACTTACTTGGTCGGCTACTGTTTAGATACAAGCCGTTGTAGCGCGTTGAGTCTGGGTGAAGGGAGAGCTCACTAAAACTCCAGTTGCAACAGAAATCATATAAGCACAGACAGGTTTCCAAAACCCGTGCTTTTTTACTTTTCTTTGCAACAGCGTTATGGGTTAGTCAAAGAAACTTAGAAATGAGCATCAGAAAATAAAAAGGACATAATCCTCTGTCTCCACACACGCAGTAATACCGGAAGAATGCAGTGCCAGTCTTTTCCCAAAATACCGCTATGCTCCTAATAGAAGCGCAACATATTTCACCCGTTACACCGTGTGTAACGTGTCTTTCGTTAAAGCCTGTGTAAAGTACATTAGTGTAGACATTAGTGCGGCTTATAGACAGGTGCGGCTTATTTATGTTAAAAATAAAAATATTTGTCAAATTCAGTGGGTGTGGCTTATATAAGGGTGCGCTTTATAGTCCGGAAATTACGGTATGTGCTTGAAATGTCAATGGATTAAATCAAAGACTTAAAAGGAAAATGTAATTCTATACCTCAGAAAACATAATATTGTAATTGTCTTGCTAAAAGAAACACATTTGACGGATTCCGAACATCAAAATCTTAAAAGGCTGTGGTCTGGACAGGTTTTGTTTTCCTCTTTTACATCACAATCCAGAAGGGCGGCTATACTTATTGATAAAAATATACCCTTTCAAATGGAATCTGTTGAAAAAGACAAATCTGGTAGATATTTTAAGAGGAACGATTGCGACGCAAAGAATAACCTTAGTAAATATATTCCATCCTGATATGGAGGGTGATTATTTTATTCTTCATAATATATTCTTTATAGATTGTATGCCCTATTGCAAAGCTAATAATTCGAGGAGAATTTAAGTAGTCTTGGGCCAAGTATTAGAGAGGTCATCCACTAAAGTTTCTCAAGTTTTAATTTAATAGATATATGGATATTTAATAATAAAACACATTAGCATAATAATTACTCCAGAATTGACTAATGTTTTGTTCCAAAGGCGAAGGATTACTTGATTGAATTATGTTACTATTTAAAAAGAATATTGTCAGATCATGCTCGGTTACTTATTTCGGTGCAACATTCTCCTGAATTGCTTTGCTGATTTTGAGCTTCATAAAGAATAATATAGACAACTTTATGATTACAAGCTAAAATTTTGCTTCTTTGGGTATAGTCTGGGAGGCCATGAAAACTTTCCTACTGGGCCAAATAATATATAAAATATTAAAAACAGTTACAATTACTCGAAAAAGAAATTTTAATAATGGAAAAAGAACATTTCAAGACTAAGGATGCTCAGCTGTTAACAATTACAATCCAAAAAATAGAAATATTTTGTCATCTAAAGAAGCAGAAAATGCACTTCTCAGATCAGGACTGAGGTATTACAAACACTGGGATAAGATTGAAAAAGTATTAGCATGGCAAATTAAAAAAGAAATCTATAACTGCACTATGTCTATAAGACATTAAAAGTATCAAACACCCAAAAGTATTTAACCAATAATTCATAAATTAGTATAAATTGCTGTATAAGTCTCAAAGAGTAGAGGAAGCTGAAATTCACAAGTTTTTAAGCAAATTGGATAGCCTAGTTTTGTGCGATATTGACCAAGAAGAACTTGAAAAGGAAATTTTAAAAGAAGAGATTAAATTGGCAGTTGCTGTACTAGTCAGGGGTAAAACACCTGGTTTGGATGGTTTTTCGAAGGATTTTAAAAAAAACTTTTTTTTTTCTAAATTAGAAGACTCGTTGCTTTCGATGTATATGGAGGCTATTCACAAAAAAGAATTAACAAAGACTTTAAATCAGGTTTTAATTACAGTCCTGCTGAAACCTGGCAAAGACCCTAATCTATGTATCTCATATTGACCAATCTCACTACTTAATTCTGATTATAAATTCTGTATTAAAATGATTGCGCTATGTTTAGGGCGTAGTTCAGCGTAGTATTTTGCATAGTTTGATTCATATGGATTCATTCAAACTGGATTCATTACAAATAGATCCTCTCCTCATAATAAATAGAGGTTAATGAATAATAATGGAGAGAAAGCTTTTAACCGAGTAGAATGACCTTATTTGATAGCTGTCATGAAAAAAAAATATTTTGGTCCAAAATTAATTGATATGAATCGACTGTTGTATGGAGGTCCATCGGCAGCTGTACTAATTGCGATTTATCTCCGCACGTTTATTTATCAAGGGGACGCAGACAGTCAAGTCAAGTTTATATATATATATATATATATATATATATATATATATATAATACACACACACACACACACACAACAGCTATGAGACAGTTTGTAAGGCATTATGATGTCAAATTATTAGATAGATACAAAGGAACTATAATTTAACAAAATAGATTCACCAGCTGGCCAAATAACAAAGCTAAAACAAGCAGAAAACCAAATTATCTAGTCTTCTAGTCTATCTAGTTAGAAGACTGGAAAGATACTTAAGAGCCAAACCTTTTAGTTTTTTATAAGTACAAGTAAGTAGTACAAGTAAGTGTAAGTAGCAGTAGTTTGTAGTCGATTTGAAACAGTTAGCCAGTGTAGGGATGATAAGATTTGGGTTATATGGTCATATTTTCTCAACCTTGTGAGAACTCTGGCTGCGGCATTCTGGACTAACTGTAGCTTGTTTATTAATGATGCAGGACAACCACCTAGTAATGCATTACAATAGTCCAGTCTGTAGGTCATGAACGCATGGAATATTGCTAAGCTAAGAAACATGTTGCCTATATCTGATGCAGAGAAGCTCTCTCTGCATCAGATATAGGCAACATGTTTCTTAGCTTAGAAATATTTCTAAGGTGGAAGAAGGCTGCTTTTGTAATATGGTTGATATGATTTTTAAAAGACAAGTTGCTGTCTAAAATAATTCCCAGGTCTTTTACTGTTGAACTAGTAGTTACAGAACATCCTACTAAATACAGGTTAAAATGCTGGAGCGTCTGTGTAATAGTTTTTGAGTAGTTTTGAGTCATCAAATCTTTTAATTCTTTGACATACTCAGTTATCTGAGCTAATTGAGCTGTATCGTCTAGTTTCGATGAGATATATAGTTGGGTATCATCAGCATAACAATGGAAGCTAATCCCATGCCTTCTAATAATATTTCCCAAGGTAAGCAGGTATATTGTAAAAAGCAGGGGTCCTAGAACTGAACCATTGTGGCACCCCATAATTTACTTGCATTAACCTGGATAGCTCTCCATTTAAATCGACAAAATGGTAACAATTAGACAGGTAGGATTTAAACCAGCTTAATGACTGTCCCTGAATGCCGATGTTATTTTGTAAGTGATCCAGGAGAAGATCGTGATCTAAAGTTTCGAATGCAGCACTAAGATCTAGCCAAATTAACAGAGAGATGTAGCCTTGGTCTGAAGCTAAAAACAGGTCATTAGTGATTTTAGCTAGAGCAGTTTCTGTGCTATGATGGGGCCTAAAACCTGACTGAAACTCTTTTAAAGATATTGTTATTTTGTAATTAGGAACATAACTGGGCAGACACAATCTTTTCTAAAATCTTAGACATAAATGGGAGATTTGTAATGGGTCTGTAATTTGATTAGATTTTAGTGTGTTTGGATCCAAATTAGGTTACTTAATGAGGGGCTTAATAACTGCTAACTTGAGGGGTTTAGGGATGTGACCTAAATATAGTGAGGAGTTAATAATATTCAGCAGAGGCTCACCAGCTGTATGTAACACTACTTT
The DNA here is from genome assembly GCA_014706435.1 of Silurus glanis. NCBI lineage: Eukaryota > Metazoa > Chordata > Actinopteri > Siluriformes > Siluridae > Silurus > Silurus glanis. The sequence goes on from JAAIIK010000039.1 coordinate 6,182,464, forward strand.
CAGTAGTTTAGTTGAAATGGGATCTAACAGACATGTTGTTGGTTTGGCTTTGGTAATAACATCATACAGCTCTTCCTGTCCTATACGTTTAAAGCGGTGTAGTTGTGGAGTTTTAGGTGAGATTGGATCAGAAGATGCTGTCAGAGGTTGGACCTCCACAATTGTTTTTCGAATACTTTTAATTTTTTCAGTGAAGAAATTCATGAAGTCCTCACTACTAAACTGTAACAGAATAAATTTTTCAGATACCTGATTTGTTGTTCATTTAGCTACTGTACTGAAAAATGTAAAAAGGGATGTTCTCTGTCTCCATTACTTTTCGCTCTTCTGATGGAGCCCCCGGCCATAGCAATACGGGCAAACCAATTAATTTCTGGGCTAGAGATAGGAGGCTGTACACAAAAAATCATTGTATGCAGATGATGTGATGCTATATATAACTAATCCTGAGTCATCTCTGCCTACTTTATCTCAATTGTTGGAAAACCTTAGGGACCTATCTGGTTATAAAATGAATATTAATAAAAGTGTTTATTTATGACTAAATATTCTTTAGAAGTTGGAAGAAGTATATCTTTGAATTATTTCCCATTGCTTAAAAAGGTAATGAGAGATCTGGAAAGATGGAATTCACTAATGTTCAGGAAGGGGATAAATTGCACAAAAATGAACGTTCTTCCTAAATCTTTTTATTTATTTCAAACCCTTCAGATTTCTATCCCACAAAAGTTTTTTTAATGATCTCGGTAGTTCAATTAGAAAATGTATTCGGAATTTTAAAAAACTCAGAGGGTTAAACTTAAGACATTACAGATGGCATCTAAAAAAGGTGGATTGCAGCTCCCAGATTTTTTTTTTATTATTATTATTATTTCTGGGCAGCACAAATGATAGCGGTTATGGTATTGGCAGATGAAAAGCTGCATGGATACAAATTGAAATTATTAATCCTTTTGACTTGTGAAGGCAAAAAAAATAACCCATTCATTAGACACACTTGCAAACTTGAGTTTGAGATCAGGAAAAATTTTATGGGCTTTCATTGTATAACTATATTCCATTTCATTGCAACCCATCTCTTCCTTAGGTATTAAGAGATGGGATAACACAACATTGGTATAAAAATGCAATACAAGTGTTTGGAGATTTATATGAAGATAACACACTGATGAGATTTGAACAATTACGAGCTTTCTCTTCCTGGTAAAAAAAATCTTTATATATATTTTCAGGTGAGACTTTATATTAATAAAGTACAAGGAGGTAATTTGAGGTCCTTCTCTTCACTCTCAATAGATAGTACTATAAGAGAGGAAACAAGGATCCAAAGGTTAATCTTGTATGTATGCCAACTTCAATGACTTGTATGGGAAGGTTATATCATCTTCAAGACTAAATGGGAAAAAGATCCGGAATGCACTTTTGAACAAGATACTTGGGGACTCCTCTGTAAAAGTGCTTTTAACATTTAGCAGTTCAATATTTTACACAGGGTATATTATACAACTAAAAGATTACACAAGATAAAATTACACATTTTGAATATGACATGATTCTAATGATTCTAGAGAATGCTCTAGATGTAAAACAGAGGTTGGTACATTATTAACATGTGTTTTGGACATGTTCTAAACGTAAAACCTAATGAAAAAATATTATACAAACTATTGACAAAATTATAAATTTTAAGATTCTATCTGAGCCGAGATTATGATAATGGGAGATGAATCAGTTCTTCAACTTGATCAGAGGAAGAATTTACATTTAGTTAAGATGGCTCTGATAGCAGTACAGAAATGCATAGCTATACAATGGAAATCAGTAAAACCACTAAGTCATATTGTATGGCTTAGAGAACCTTCGTTCTATGTTCCTGTGGTAAAATGTTTAATCTAAAAAAAAAAAATAAAAAAAAAAAATTAAAAAGTAATCAATGTTTGTAAAGATTTGGAGCAGATTAATTGCATACATGAATAATTTGGATGTTACATTTTTTACTTTACTTTTTTACTTTAAACTTTGTTACCCTTCTTTACTTTAACCTTTTTAATTTATTATAATTATTATTATTTATGTATTTATTTGAATAGAGGAGGAGAAGGAAGAAGACCACTGAACTTTTTTTACACATCAGCTCAATGCTTTGAAGAAATGTCCATTCAAATGTGTTCTGTCTAGAGAGGGATGGAAGGATGGTTAGAAAATGATATTTACTTGTATATTTAACTGATTCTGTAAATTGTTAATGTGAAAATAAAAAATAAAAAAAATTATAATAAAGTGGCAGCAGAAGTGAGTACAGCTGTACATTGTTTAACAGGATGCACCCGAGCTCAATTTTGAGTGCCACAGCAAAGTCTTTGAATACATATGTACATGTGCCTTTTTGTTTTTTATTTTTATTAAATTTGCAGAGATATCAAACAAACTTCTTTCACTTTGGCATTAACAGGTATTGTTTGTAATTTTGAGGAAAATAATTAATTCAATCAAAATGTGGACAAAGTAAAGTCCTGTGAATACTTTCCGGATGCACAGTTTGAAGGTGAAACTTCCGTCTGAGGTCCTAAGCACTGTGAAACAGTTTTTTATTCAGGATATCTCTGTACTTTGCTCCATTTAGCTTTCCCTCACCCGTGACTAGTTGCCCAGTGCCTGCTGCAGAATAACACTCCTTCTGCATGATGCTGCCACCATCATGCTTCACTGCTAAGATGGTTTTGTGCAGGTGGTGAGCGGTGCCTGGTTTCCTCCAGACATAACTTTTAGAATTGAGGCCAAACAGTTTAATTTTGGTTTCATCAGACCATAGAATCTTGCTCTACACAGTTTAAGATTCCTTCAGGTGCCTCACTCCACATGAGCTTTCATGGGTTTTGCACCAAGGAGAGGTTTCCGTCTTGCCACTCTGAAATAAAAGCCCAGATCTACCAATCTGGCTGCAGTGATGGTTGTCGTTCGGAAACATTGTCCTAACTGCAAACAGGATCTCTGGAGCTCAGTCAGAGTGGCCATCGGGTTCTTGGCCCTTCGCCCTCATTTATTCAGATTGGTGACCAGCTTTTGGAAGTTTCCTGGTTGTGCCACACTTTTGCCAATTGGGAATTAAAATTCGATCAAATACATTTTTTGTACACACTTTTTTTTTTTTTTTTCTCTGATCTGCATTGTCAGCTGTGAGGCCCTCTATAGATAGATGTGTGTCTTTCCAAATAATGTGCAATCAGTAAACTTTTCTACAGGTGGACTCTAATGAAGGTGTGAAAACATCTTAGCAATGATCAAGGGAAATGAGAGGCACCTGAACTAATTTTTAAGTGTTGTTGCAAAGGGTTTGAATACATATGTACATGTGATTCAGTGTTTACATTAAATAAAGAAAATAAAATTAGAACTTTAGCTCTAGAATTCTGTCATTATGGAGTACTGAGGTGTAAGGGGATGTAACGGTGCACGTTTTATATTTATTTATATATATAAGACTATTACAATAGCTATAGGTAATGATGTAACATGCTATTTTTGAGGGCTCACAACATGAATAAATCTTTCTAGGATTTTAAATGATTTTTCTTTCTAAAAAGGGTTATTAAGTGTGTGCTTTTAATAAAGCTTAATTTGTCCCAATAGTTTTAAAGAGTACTACCTTAAATCATTATTTGTATTTTATATAATTTCTCCAATTTTCTTTTATATAATTTCAACAAAAACTGTTTTAGCCTTAAATGTAAAATTCTTTTAAAAGTTTGTATACAGGTTTAAAAAAAAAGAATTAAAGGAATTCTTTATATTTTTAATATATAGTACTTTTTGTTACTAACTTATTGTCTAGAAAATTCATTAGAATTTTAGAAATGCTTTTGATTGATGATTTGCATTTTTGCTCATACTCAATGTACACTGGCGATCAAAATTAGAGAACAATTTATAAACAATTGAACAATTCTGAAATAATGTCATCTTTACTGCTCAACAGTTGGAGTTTTTGTCCTGTCTATACCATGCTACCAGAACACCTTTTCCACAAAATAACTAAGGCATTTAAAAAAAAAAACATTATTTTGCAGAAAACACACTGATCAAAATTAGAGAACACTTTCAGATACCTCCCAGTTATTGGTGTTAATCTGGCACCTGGTGCTAATTTCCTTGATTATCTGTCAAACCCTATTTAACTGGCAGCCTAACTTCCAGTTTCACTGAACGGCCCACATCTCTGCAAAATGTGGGCCGTTCTAAAGTGACTCAAAGCCTCCGGCAGCAGGTTGTCCAGATGAAGGCCAAAGGGATGACCCTATCAGCCATAGCAAGACAAGTTGGTCGTTCCAAATCTGTGATTTCAAGAATATTGAATCTTTACATCATCACAAACTCATTCAAGTCCGCCAAGAAGGCTGGTCGTCCACGGAAGACAAATACAAGAGAGGACAGGATACTGCGGAGGATCTCAATGGGCAATCGTTTCCACACTGCAGCTGGAATTGCTCACCAGTTCAGCGCTGAACAGGGTAAGGATCTGTCTCGTCATACAGTGTCTCGACGTTTAAGAGCATTTGGACTGAAAGCCCACTCTGCAGTGACCAAACCTCTCATTAGCAGAAAGAATCAAAAGGCTAGACTAAGCATGTTGTGTGGACAGAGGAGAACTGGTCTAAAGTTCACTTCAGTGATGAAAGCAAGTTTAATTTATTTGGGTCCGATGGGAAACATTATGTTCGGCGACCAACTGGAGAAAGACTGAACCCAAAGTGTGTAAAGAAGTCAGTGAAAAGTGGAGGAGGAAGTGTGATGGTTTGGGGCATGTTTTCTGCAGCAGGAGTTGGGCCTCTTATACAGCTACATGGCAGAGTGAATGCAAATGTTTATCAGAACCTTCTTCAACAACATATGGTTCCTTCCCTGCGTTCATCACCCAATCAGCCCGCAGTGTTCATGCAGGACAACGCTCCATGTCACACAGCAAAACGGGTAAAGCAGTTCCTTGAAACTGAAAACATTTAAATAATGACATGGCCTGCCCAGACTCCTGATCTCAACCCAATAGAGAACCTCTGGAAAATCCTTGGCAACAAAGTTATGGCCAAGAAACCCACTACAGTCACCGAACTGTGGAGGAGACTGGAAGAAGAGTGGACCAAAATCACACCAGAGCAGTGTGAGAGACTAGCGCTGTCCTGTGGCCGCAGATGTGCTGAAGTCATTCAGAGCAGAGGCCTGTACACTTCCTACTAATTGCTGACTGTTGTAACCTTCAGAAAATTTTGTTGTAATCTTTTTCCATGCTACAGTCATTGTTGTTCTCTAATTTTGATCAGTGTGTTTTCTGCAAAATATTTTTTTTTTTTTAAAAATACCTTAGTTAATTTGTGGAAAAGGTGTTCTGGTAGCATGGTATAGACAGGACAAAAACTCCTTCAACTGCTGAGCAGTGAAGATGACATTATTTCAGAATTGTTTATAAATTGTTCTCTAATTTTGATCGCCAGTGTATATGTGTACATATATAGGTCTAAAAGTCCTAGACACCTGACTGACACTTTCCCCAAATTGTTGTCACATATTTGGAGCCTTATAGTTTTATAAAATATTATTTCATGCTAATGTGTTTTCCTTTAAAAGTTTCACAAAGTACATATACACCAAGCAGGCATATCATTATTTAATTATAACATTATAAGCGGTAATGTATATAACACTGATTAGCGGTTCCTTAATTGCACTTGTTAGTGGGTGGGATATATTAGGCAGCAAAAAATTTTACATCAATGTTGATATGCTAGAAGCAGGAAAAATAGGCAAGCGTAAGGATTTGTGTTTGACAAGGGCCCAATTGTAATGGTTAGATGACCGGGTAAGAGCATCTCCAAAACTGCAGCTCTTAGTAGTGGGATGTTCCTACCACTACTGCAGTGGTCAGTATCAAAGTGGTCCAAGAAAGGAACAGTGGTAAACCGGTGACAGGGTCATGGGTGGCTGGAGCAACTGTAGCTCAAATTGCTAAAGAAGTTAATGCTGTTAATGCTCTACCGGTCAGGACTGTTTTGGCAGCAAAAGGGGAACCAACATATAAAAGGTGACAGGTGGTCATAATGTTATGCCTGATCGGTGGCTATAAAGTTATGAGTTGTAGGTGTAACAGTCAATTGTCCAAATCTTTCGCCATATAGTATGTCAACCACAGGTTTATACTTTTTTATGCTGTACTTTAACAATAATGCACATTAACATTGTGTGGTGCATGTTGACTGAATTATTAATGTATTGCCTTTTCATTAGAGCATTCTCGTTGGAGCAGATTGCTGGATCTTACACTAGTGCGCTGTCATGCCATTAAGCTTGAGTCCTTTAGCCAGTGTATTGAAATGCTGCCAAATCTGGAGTTCATCTCCCTAGACCAGATGTTCCGTGAGCCCCCAAAGGTGAGTGTTACATTGTTCTTGAACATGTTTAAGTTATTACACAACAAATGTTTAGCTCATTGATATAAAAACTCTAAGGATGCATAATTGTATATTATCTGTCCAATACCATGTTCATGTACCTTGTAATTATAGTCACTTATACTCACTTTGATACCAATAAGAGCAGAGTATATTTGTGAATATCTTCTGAACGAAAGATAAAAAAGCTATTTTGCCTTTTTTTTTTGTATGCATTCAATATTAAACAGATCCTCCATACTCTGGCATTGTGCTATGCATTTTTGAAGTGCAAGCAGCTTTTTAGATCTTTTAAGCAAGTGCAACAGACATGAATCTCCAAAGCATTGTTCTTCCACCATTCTTAAAGGTTACAGTACAAACATTTGAAGTGCTCCCCTTCTCTCCCACAAATATACTTACTTCTTGCTTATCTGATATACCGTATTTTCCGGACTATAAGCCGCTACTTTTTTCCCACGCTTTAAACCTCGCGGCTTAAACAATGAAGCGGCTAATTTATGAATTTTTCCGGGGTTTTTCCTGGTTTCACAAGCTTCATGCCACCCAAAAATCTGAGCCCCGTAACATTAGACCAATGAAATTGCTGAACGGGTTAAGGTTAACCAATGAAACTCTTTATATTGAATCGCGCTCCCAGTGAATCGGCCGCACCACATCATAAATATGGATGAGGTTCCTCTGACGTTTGACCTGCCTCTCACTCGGACTGTCAACAGGAAATGTGAATCATTCGTCATGCTGAAAACAACCGGGCATGAAAAAACACACTTCACCTGTGTTCTACGCTGCACGGCATCGGGAGAAAAGCTTCCACCGATAGTGATTTTGCACAAAGATGCGGCACTGTCTTTCGTTAAAGCCTGTATAAAGTTCAATTTATTAAATTTTGGCACCTGCGGCTTATAGACAGGTGCAGCGTATTTATGTTCAAAATAAAAATCTTTTTAAAATTCAGTAGGTGCGGCTTATATTTGCATATATGAGGAAGAGATTGTCATTACACCACTGGACCAGTCGGCTTACCTCACTCCTGTAGTTGCCCCATTGTTGTTGGTGATAAGGCTCAATATAGTTGTGTTGTCTGCAAACTTGACGATGTGGTTGGCACTGTAACTGGGTGCACAATCATGGGTCAACAGGGTGAAGAGCAGCAGGCTGAGCACTCACCCTAGTGGATCCCCTGTGGTTAGCATGATGATCTTAGAACTTCTGCCAACCTGTACATTTTGTGGTCGCTCTGATAAGAAGTTACAGAGAGGGGAGTTGGAGTCCCAGGTGTCTCAGTTTGTTTATTAGCTGCTGGGGGATGATAGTGTTAAATGTTGAATTAAAATCCAAGAACAGCATTCACACATTTGCTTTTTCACGTATGAATTTGGGACAAATGTTTGATTCAGCGAGATGTTAAAGATGTCAGTAAATACTTGCGTTCTTTAGCACAGTCCTTTAGAAAACGGCCAGGTATGTTGTCTGGTCTGGTCTCCTGATCCTCAGGAGGGTATTTTCCACACTGACTGGGGTCAGACACACAGCCTGCTCAAGTGGGAATGGTGGGATCTTCTGTGCCTGTGTATTGTTTTGGGTCTCAAATTGGCCAAAGAATTTGTTGAGGCTGTTAAGCAGAGATAAGTCACTGTCACAGGTCTGTGGTAGGGGTTTATAGTTTGTTAGAGTTTGGATGCCTTGCCAGAGACTCTGTGTGTGGCAGGTCTAAGCATGATGGTGATGTGGTCAGAGAGTCCAAGGTGGGGGAGGGGGAGGCTTTGTATGTTTCTTTGCTGTTTGCCTATGCAACGGCCAATGTATTATTGCCCTTTGTGAGAAAGTTTATGTGCTGAGGAAGTTTTGATACAAAAGTCTTTAAATTTGCTTGGTTAAAGTCCCCAGCAGTAATGAGAAATCTGTCCGGGTGTGCCGTCTGTTGCACGCTGATAGTCTGGTAAAGTTCACAGAGTGCCTCGATTCGGTCGCTGTTGATGCCTCTTCTCTGGGTGATGTGCAGTAGGAGAGGTCAGCTCTTTAGTTGCCCAGCGGAATATACCAAGGGCCCAAAGTTCCTCAGATACTATGTTGCCTAAGATGTGGTTTATTGTCTTTGTTTCAATTTCCAAAAGGAAATGGCAACCATATCTTACATAGGACAAAGATGACAGCGAACTATGCAAACATGAATGTAAACAAAGAGCACTCGAAAATGCACAATTAAACACTGGTGTTGGAGAGAGAGGGGCTGCTTTGTCTGTTCATGCCAGCAACCTCATCTGATTTGTTCATCACCTTTGCGACCCACCATCTGTCCTATTCATCATGTTCATGTTTTTGTCTGCTTGACAGGACCGTACAAATTTGTGTTTCAAGCAGTTAAAACTTGGTGCATTAAGTTAACAATTCTCTCATACTGACCACTGGATGTCCAACATGGCACCTCTCTGAGGATTTGAAAATTAGAATTGTTAATCTCCACAAAGGTGGCCTGGGCTATAAGAAAATCAGTTACAGAGTTAAAGTACAGTGGCCAGGGTCATAGAGGGTCAAGAGTTTTTTCAAGATGGTTTTTATAAGGAACAGGCCTCTCAAGCGTCGATCAAAGAAGTTAAGTCCTCATGCTGTGCGTCAGGTGCAGAAGCTGGCTTTACAAAACAGACAAGAGTGCTGCCAGCACTCCGAAGAAATGTCCGCTTGTCAGTTCCCCACACGCCACACACTTTAACAAGTCAGTTTGCATGGTCATCATCCCAGAAGGAAGCCTTTTCTGAAGCTGACTCAAAAGAAAGCCTACAATCAGTTTGCTAAAGACAACCTGTCCAAGAGCATGAATTACTGGAACCATGTCCTGTGGTCTGATGAGAGGAAGACAAACTTGTTTGGCCCAGATGGTGGTGTCCAGCTTGTGTGGCGATGCCCTGCTGAGGGGAGTACCAAGAAAATTGTGTCTTGCCCAATCAAGGTGGTGGTAGCATCATTATCTGGGGTGCATGAGTGCTACTGGTACTGGGGAGCTGCGGTTCATTGAGGGAAACATAGATTCCAACATGGAATGTGATGTTCTGAAGTAGACCATGATGCCCTCCCTTCAGAAACTGGGTGTGAATTGCAGTTTTCCAATATAATAATGACCCCAAACACACCGCCAAGATGACTTGCCGAGACATTGCCTTGCCGAGGAAGCTGAAGGTGTTGGTGTGGCCAAGTATGTCTCCAGTCCTGAACCCTAATGAGCACCTTTGCGGCATCCTCAAGCGGAAGGTGGAGAAGCTCCATGTGTTTATTTTGTAGCCCATCTTACACAACATATGGACACCCCCGGAGTAATCCGTGTCCATGTGTACCGCTGCCAAACACTCAAGAAATACAGAAAAAGTGTTCGCCGATAACCAGGACGTGACTAGCGGCTAACGCTAGCACTATGGATTCTTTAGACTTTTATGTCCAGCTTTAAGAATTTCTCTCAAAAGGAGAAAATCCTGACTATATCGAAAGAGTTAATGGATGAAGGATGAAAGGAATTAAGACATTTGTTAAAGTATATAAGTAGATTATAGCTTCAGAAAATTAAATGTAAAACACACACACTTACAGTGCCTTGCGAAAGTATTCGGCCCCCTTGAACCTTGCGAC
>JAAIIK010000039.1:6230229-6243703 GCA_014706435.1 Silurus glanis
TATATATATATATATATATATATATATATATATATACAGTGTTGGGGGTAACGCGTTACAAGTAACGTGCGTTACGTAATAATATTACTTTTCTGGAGTAACGAGTAAAGTAGCGCGTTACTTTATAAATTTACACACTAATATCTGAGTTACTTTTTTAAAAAAAGTAATGCGAGTTACTTTTCAGTTAAATTATTTTGCATAAAAAAATAAATACTGAATTAAAATGAACGTAGTCACGTAGAATCGCGCACTCATACGTGCGAGCAGCGGGAACAGAAGCTGGTCAGAAGCGGGGATGCCAAACTAGGGATTACATTACTGCGATGGAAGTATTCTTATTATTTTGAAATAGTCGAGGAAAAGGAGAAGGGAATAATGGTTAAGTGTAGATTATGTGTTGGTGAAAAGCTCTTGTCAACTGCAAAAAATACCACTTAAAAAAAAAAAAACATCTGTATGCAAAGCACAGCACTACAGATGTGTGTGTGTGTTTGTGTGTGTCAGAGGTGGGAAGTAACGGAGTACAAATACTTCGTTACTGTACTTAAGTAGAATTTTCTGGTATCAGTACTTTACTCCACTATTTATTTTTCAGACAACTTTTTACTTTTACTCATTACATTTTTACACAAATATCTGTACTTTTTACTTCTTATATTTTCAAAACCGGCTCGTTACTTTAGTTTTAATCCATTGATTTGGTGAAATATATATTTTTTATTTTCACTGCGCGGTGATTTCAGCCGAACAACCGATTTCCTGTTACTGCGCGTCTTTTTCAATCCGCTGGTGTATAAAGTCCGGACTCTCACTCACCACAGATGTAAACTCGTTTACGAAGCTAAGAATCAGCAGGCAGAAAGCAACAAGAAGTAACGCTAACATGGACGAGACAGAGGGAGTCAGTGATATAAACATAACTTAAATTACTGTCTTTATTGATCGTACAGATTAAAAACAATACATCATTTAAATCTGTAAAATGTCTATGATTATATATATAAAAGCTTCCTGACTTGAAGAGGTGCAGTTTATCACCTCATTAACTGTCCGTGTGGAAACATAGCAAAGGTTCCGTTTTGTGTCCTGATGATTTACGTCAGGGGTGGCCAACCAGTCAGAGACCGAGAGCCACATTTTTTACTGTGTTACCGCAAAGAGCCACATCATACACATGGGCACACATGAACATCACCCATCCCTTCCTCTTACACACACACGCACACACACCTCTGCTCAGCCAGATTTATTGTAAATGTCACACACCAACATAATGACAGAAATTGACTCCTACAGTTCTAAGACCACAGGACAGTCATTTTCAACAATGAACATTGTGTGCACTGTCTCACACACACAAACTCTTAGTTTAACCAAGTCCACAAACAAAAATATAATAATTTACAATAACGTTTTTCTTTTACTATGCATGTTACTTAGTGGGACTTTTGGCATTCCTTGCCTTGAACAATCTCCTTCAAATCTGCCTCGTATTCCGTTGTTGCCACTCGAAGCAATTCTTTCACATAGGTGTCAGTCAGAACAGATCGATGCTTTGATTTCACATGTTTCAGGGTAGAAAACACAGACTTTGTGGGTTTTTTTTATGTGCGTGTTCACTTCGCTTGAGTTCAATACGGTATTTTCGTCAAATGCGCATGTGTGAGATGAATATACCGCAGGGGTGGGCAATTAATTTTTACAAGGGGCCACATGAGAAACCTGAATTGTGTTAGAGGGCCACACCAACGATAATATTTTAGGGATGCACCGAAATGAAAATTCAATTCAAAAGGCAATGAAATCCATAATTTTTTGTGTTATGCCTTTTGCCTTGGCACCATCACTGGAAAACTTTCCTGCCTTTTCAAAAACGTCCTCTACAGACCGAGTGCGCATGCTCGGATTGACTTTACTTTTCTGCGCCGCGTTCTTCTCATATTTAGAATGGCAATCGGGATGTTTGGATTTCAGGTGATAAATTAAACCCGACTTAGAGAAACTCTTTGCAGATACACCCCCTCTTGAAATTTCAGCATTGCATGTTTTGCAAATCGCTATCCGCACACCGCAGACATGTTGGCTCTTATCCAGATAACCGTGTGCTGGCTGCACTTTTTTATTGCGTCATTACAATTGTGTTTCTGCCGTGTTGTTTCGGTGATTTAGGTATTTCGTCCGAAAATCTTCGGTGCATCCCTGTAATTTATGAATGGCCTCACGCGGGCCGGACAGGGACGTACAAAGGGCCGGATGTGGCCCGCGGGCCGTAGTTTGCCCAGGTCTGATATACCGCAAAGTTTCCCAGTAGGGGCTAAGCTCATTTAAGTCTTAAAAATACCGCATTGAACTCAAGCGAAGCGAACACGCACATTAAAAAACAAACAAACACAAACTTCGATATGAACGTAAGAGCCGCATGAAACCAGACAAAGAGCCGCATGCGGCTCGCGAGCCGCGGGTTGGCCACCCCTGCATTACTAGGTGGATGTCCTGCATCATTAACAAACAAGCTTCAGTTAGTTCAGAATGCGGCAGCAAGAGTTCTTACAAGGTCAAGAAAATAAGATCATATAACCCCAATCTTATCATCCCTGCACTGGCTTCCTGTTAAGTTTTGAATAGACTACAAACTACTACTTCTTACTTATAAAGCACTAAATGGTTTGGCTCCCATGTATCTCTCCAGTCTTTTAACACGCTACAATCCGTCACGCTCCCTGAGATCTCAAAACTCTGGACTTCTAGTAGTTCCTAGAATAGCAAAGTCCATTAAAGGTGGTAGATCATTCTCACATTTAGCTCCTAAACTCTAGAATAGTCTTCCTGACAGTGTTCGGGGCTCAGACACACTCTCCCAGTTTAAGTGCAGATTAAAAACATATCTTTTTAGCAAAGCCTACACATAACATAGGTCTTACATCATAACCTTGTGCTCCAGAACATCTGATCACATGCACATTATCAACTTGTGCTGTTAATATCATGAACAGCAGCTACGCTAATTTCTCTCCACTGCTTCTCTTTCTCTCCCCATCCCGAGGCATCCTGAGGTTTGGCCAGCTCCAGTCACGCCCACCTCATGAAGATTATGGACCTTTGAAGAAGTAGATGCCGAACTCGCAAACATCCCGTACCATCTAGGGACGTACCAGTGCCAATTGGATCCCACTACATGTGTGGAGTTTTGACATTGGACCTCCTGGAGTGTTTAAGGGCTCTGGCATGGAGAAGCTTGTGCTGGATCTCATGATGATTACAAATGTTGAGCTCAGTAGCTCCTAGTTTTATAACCATAAAGACTGTAGAAGACTGTAGAAAGAACATTACTTATAATCTTATACTCCAGTACTCATGGTAGTTCTCACTCTCCAGTGTTCTGTATTGTTGTAAGATTTATGATCAAACTCTTGATGTCACCCAAATGAGGATGGGTTCCCCTTTTGAGTCTGGTTGCTCTCAAGGTTTCTTCCTCAATACATCTAAGGGAGTTTTTCCTTGCCACAGGCTTGCTCATCAGGGATAAATGCACACCATTCACCTTGACTGTTGATTTCTGTAAAGCTGCTTTGAGACAATGACTGTTGTGAAAAGCTCTACAGGAATAAACCTGACTTGACTTGACTTGACTTGTACTAGTGAGGATAGTGTCTATGTTGTTAGCCATTTCATCAAGATTATTAGCATTTAGGGGTTTAGTGAGAAATTGAGATAAATCAGGCAGGTTATTTGTGATGTGTTGTTATTATGTATATCTGTCCTTAGTGGTCGGAACAATAGTCCTACCAAGTCGATTATGTGGTGAGGCCGATATGCTCTACCGGTAGTGTGTACAATATGAGGTAATGGTCTGTGATGAGTTTAATAATCCACAAATTATAGTCCTAGGGCATCATTTGCATCATCTACATGAATATTAAAATCTCATACAAGCAGCACTTTATTAAAATTGACCCCCTGTTCTCGACAGACTCTGCTCTGTTTAGGATTCTGGAATGTTTTTTTGGTTTCTGTTTTTGCTTTGCCCTCTATTGCTCTGTTTGCCAGCTTATGGATTTTTTGGACTGTTTTGGATTTTAGTTTTGGTTCTCCCTGCTTTGCGCTGTCTGCCTTTTCTCAGTTTAAGGACTGATTTTTGGACTCCGTTTTGCTTTGGATTTTGGACTTGTTATAAGACTGTGTGTTTTTGCTCCCATTGCTCTGCCTGTCGGCTATTTTTTTAACTGTTTTCTTTTTACTATACACCTGTCGCATCCTGCATTTGGGTGCATCAACATTCTATTGAACCTTTGGAAAAAAAAGCACCAAAATAAATAGACAGGTACATAATCTAAAACACTGTCTTTTAAATTTAAAAACAAATGCATGTTCGATGTATAGTTCAGTGGCCCACAGAGATTAACAAACTTTGTCAGAAATGTTTGCAGATATGTTTGTCAGCTATTTCTAGTCTGTCTGTGGAGATACCCCTTGAGCACATAATGTATGCTTGTACAAAGTCAAACCATACATCATAGTGTTTCTTATCAATCAGTCCTTTTAAACAAAATAAAGAATATATGGTTGTCCAATTTTTCCACTGGTTAGCAGTAAATCCACTGAATCCAGAGACGATTTTATGAGGAAACCTTCCCACATCCTGAGGCACTTTCTACAGAGTCTATTCTTTGTATTCCATGAGGTTTTGGTGGTGTTAAAACACCAAGCTCAATTCATAACTTAAAAATGTGCCTAGTTGTCCCAAGTAGAACATCAATGATAACAAACCTTATAGCACCATAGTAATGCAGGTGAAAAAGTTCAGACCATCTGGCACCATACGGTGCTTCCAATCTTTTCTGGGCTGCCTTTGATGTTACCTTCTCAGTCATTTTATCATGCCACTTGTGTTCCTCAGAGGGGCGTGGTACCCAAGATGAACGGGCAAGAGAAATCTGTTTTCCCTACAAAAGTTGTCTTTTTGAATGTTTTAACTTTTTGACTGGTTTATTTTAACCAGAACTTGAAGCTCCATGGCCCACAAAACCACCACATTTTCGAGAAACGGGAATCTGGGATGAGATGCAGAGAAAAGCATCTTTGTATACTCGACACTCCAAGAGTTAGGAGTCCTTTATGACAACTCCCTCCCATAGCTGACAAAGCTCATCAACTAAAGGCTCAAGATATGGATTGTTAATCTTTGGCTCTCTAGGTCCTGCTATAACTCCAACTAAAATCATGTTTTATTTTTTAAAACAACCAGATGAATCACATCTACTGAATATGGGGAATGTCTAGTCTGTCTTATGCATAGCAGCAGTGCTGTGAAGGCATTGCCAGATATATTGAAAATGCATTGGAAGCTCCTGATGCCAAGTCAAATTCCTTGTGTGTGTAAGCATATTGGTAATAAAGCTATTTCTGATTCTGATATATTAAATGCGGTTTGTCAGGTTAAAAGCATCATAGCCAGGTGCTTCACAAGCAATTGCCCAGAGCTATTTCCAGGTGTCTCTTCTGCACCCTTTTTATTCAATTCAATTCTATTAATTTTTATTTGTATAGCACTTTTAACAATGAACATTGTCTAAAAGCAGCTTTACACAGATAATGTGGTAATAAAAATGAATAAGATGTTCTTTATAAGTGTAAGTTTGTCCCTGATGAGCAAGCCGGTGGTGACTGTGGCAAGGAAAAACTGCCCGAGATGGCATAAGGAAGAAACCATGAGAGGAACCAGACTCAAGAGGGAACCCATCCTCATCTGGGTTACACCGAATGTCCATTTATTACACATAAACAATGTTGCGGGGTACAGTGATGGTGATCATAAGATCAAATTGTTGTCCTGAGTCTATTGACATTAACTACAGTCCAAATCCTTCCTCAAAGCTCCCGTTTCTACTCTGTAATTTCATGGAACCCCAGGGCATTGATGAGAAACCATCCCCAGGTGCACATAGTGGTGACAGGAAGAGAAGGATATGGATTATGTGTCCTTATTGTTGTATGAAAGTTAAGGACACTGTGTAGTTGGGACTCTGGCAAGACTTGCTATGGCAGCATAACTAAAAGGGAGAACAAGAAGGTAACACAGACATGAGGGCTCTCTGGGATAAGAGACGACCCACCACACCACCGTCAACAAACCTGAGTGAACGTGTGAGAGTGAGGGGACGACAACATACAAATATCCCAGTTCACCGAACACTCTATATCCATGATCCCTCCAGATCAGATATCTACTGATAAAAGACTTGACTAAATAAATATGTTTTCAGCCTTGAACACTGTCCCGAACAATGATTGGAAGGCTGTTCCATAACTGTGGGACTTTATAAGAGAAAGATCTGCCCCTGCTGTAGTCTTCATTATTTGAGGTACCAACAAATAGCCTGAACTTTTGATCTAAATAGGCGTGGAGGATCATAATGGTACAGAAGTTCACTCAGATACTGCAGCAAGAGACCGTAAACTGCATTATACGTTAGTGGTAGTATTTTATAATCAATGCGATATTTAATTGGGAGCCAGTGTAGACTGATTAAAACAAGGGTGACATGGTCATATTTTCTAGATCTAATAAGGACCCTTGCTGCTGCAATCTGAACTAACTGAAGCTTATTTATGCACTTACTAGAATACCCAGACAGTAAAGCATTACAGTAGTCTAATCTAGATGTAACAAAAGCATGAACTAGTTTTTCTTCATCATGTAATGTCTATTTCTAATTTGAGCATTATTTCTATATTGAAAGAAGGCGATCCTAGTAATATTATTCACATGAGCCTCAAAGGAAAGACTAGGGTCAATAATAACACCAAGGTCTTTGACTGCTGTACACAATGAGACAGAAACACTATCCAGAGATGCTACGTAATCAGAAAGTTTACTTCTAGCTGCATGTGGTCCTAGTAAAAATACTTCCATTTTATCCGAGTTGAGCAGAAGGAAGTTATCAAGTGTCCACTGTCTAATGTCCTTTACACACTCCTCAACATTGTTAAGATGATCTCTCTCATCTGGCTTTGCTAAAATTTACAGCTGTGTATCATCAGCATAGCAATGGAAGCAAACACCATGTTTATGTATAATTTCACCCAGAGGCAGCATATATAAAGAGAAAAACAGTGGGCATAAGACAGATCCTTGCAGAACACCAAACTTTACCTCAGAGACTCACCATTTACATCAACAAACCCATAGCGATCAGTGAAATAAGACCTAAGCCAGGAGAGAGCTGTTCCCTTTATTCCAACAACATTCTCAAGTCTAGCAAGCAGGATAGTGTGATCAATGGTGTCAAAAGCTGCATTAAGGTCAAGCAAAACAAGTAAAGAGACAAAACCCTGATCAGAGGCCAATAACAGGTCATTTACCACCTTAACTAGCCATGTCTTTCTGCTATGATGAGGCCTAAATCCTGACTGATACATTTTAAAAATCGTTATTACTAAGTAGATGTGAGCATAACTGCTGTGCTTCAACCTTTTTTCAAAATCTTGCAGATAAAGGGGAGGTTTGATTTTGGCCTATAGTTGGACAGCTGACAAGGGTCAAGGTCAGGTTTCTTAATTAGGGGGTTGATAAGTTTAAAGGATTTAGGTACATAACCAGTGCTAATGGAAGAGTTTATCAATTTTAAAACAGATTCTATTACCTCTGGTATTATCTGTTTGAAAAAAATTTGTAGGCAAGGGATCGAGAATGCAGGTTGATGATTTTGATGAGGAAATAAATGAAATTGTCATTCTCTTGAATAGGAGTAAAACTTTGTAATTGATTGTCTGTTAAAATTACACTGCTGTCTACAGGGCTATTTATAAAATAGTTTGGATTTATTTTAATCATCTGGATTTTTTGCCTTATGTGTTCAACTTTATTATTAACAAAGTTCATGAAATCATTACTACCTATTAATTGTGTGTATGTTAGTGCAGTGATTTTATTTTCTGTTAATTTTGCTAACGTGCTGAATAAAAATCTAGGATTATGCTTGTTATTTTCTATGAGGGTGGAGAAATATGCTGATCTAGCAGCACTAAGAGATTTTCTATAACTCAGTAGGCTCTCCTTCCATGCTATTTGAAATACTGTCAATTTGGTTTGACACCATTTACATTAAAATTTTCGGGTGGTCTGTTTTAAGGTGCGCATATGATTACTATACCACTGTGTTAATTTTTTCTCCCTGATCATTTTTTTAAGGGGAGCTACATCATCTAGAGTAACGGAACGTTGATTCTAGGTATTCCGTGGCCCAGTCGAGCTCTGCGGGGTCTGGGGATCTAATTAATATCGACAGTTCCGAAAGAATTTTGATAAAACTCGCTGCTGTATTTTTTTTTTATTATTTTTTTTTTTTACCTTTATTTAACCAGGTTAGTCTCATTGAGATATAGAATCTCTTAAATGTCTTAGTTGACGTGAATATACGCTTAACACGGTAACGTGGTGAGGTACTAATGCAATGACTGAGGAAGATTTTAAAAGAGATAAGGTACTGATCTGAAATAGCTTCAGACTGTGGAATAAATTTTTAATCCAAATGTTAATAATGCATCCAGAGTGTGTCCACCACTATGAGTGGGTCCTATAACATTATGATTAATTCCAAGTTAATCTAGAATAGACACAACTGCTGCCCTTAAGGGGTCTGTCTTCCTGATTATCAAAATAAATATTAAATTCAACAATTAATGCTTTGTCTTTGGAACCCTGGGGGTCTATAAATAATAATTAATGGAATTGACTGAATAGACCTGCTAGTCATGGACACTAACTATTTTATGTTGGCGTAAAGAACTTCAAATGTTTTACATTTGTGTTTAGTTTTTTGTGTGATGCTTAGATTATTATTATAAACAGCTGTGACTCTATTTAGATGGGCCATTTAGACAGGGCTGGTAAATGTAACTATACCCAGGAGGACTCGCTTTATTTAATGCTTCATATTCATTCGGTTTAATCCACATTTCTGTCAAACACATTATATTAAACTCCAGAGGTGCTGGCTGTTCATTCAGTCCTATTTAATTTAATGTTAATCAGGTTACTATAACAGACTTCTACAAATTCTTCTACAGAATTTCTACATTTTGGTTTCGGGCAGGGGACAGACACAGTCTGGTGGATCCTGAGTGACGACTGTGCAGCTAGCAGACGGTCGGTTTAGCCTGTCTATCTGCTCAATGGCCTTGGCTCTGGACAGTCACTTGTTAACTAGTGCTGTTCAGAGACTATGACCTATACCACAAGAAATAAGAGCAGCACCTTCCCGAGTAGGATGGATACCATCCCACCCTAACAGGCCAGCCTTGCCCTCGAAATTGCTCCAATTATCTATGAAGTCCACATTGTATTTGGAGCCACACCAAACGGACATCCAACAGTTCAGCGACCATAACCTGCTGTAAGCTATTGGGATGGGGCAGAGCATGTTACTGCATTGGACATTGCCTTCGCTAATTTACACACCTTTATAATATTACTCTTAGAAACCTCTGACTGTCGAAGGCGTACATCATTAGCTCCTATGTAAAAAACTATCTTAGAGAACCTGTGTTTTCCTAAAAACCTAAACTGACCTGTTAGGTCAAAGAGGGATTTCAGGATCCTGGTGAAGACGGTACACAGCACCTACAACGATAATCCTAGTGTCAGGACCCCTTCCTCACCAACGAGGAATTAAGAAGTTTAGTAGACTTTTTGTACTAAATGAATGGCTACAGTAATGGTGTCGAGAACACAAACTACTATTTGTTGATAATTGGATTTTTTTTCTGGGATTTTCAGGTTCTTCTGTCCTGAAGGCCTGCATTCCAGCAGAGTTGGAGCAGCAGTGCTATCAGACAACATATCTAGGGTGCTTCACACCATCTGACTGAAAGTAAGACATCATGCGATTTTCGACAACATTTATACAACAAACCAAATAGTTAGAAGTACACACACAGCCCACTTTATAGAAAGCATGTCTATTCCTTGTGTAGTAAAATCAATATGTAGAAATAAATTATAAAAAAATAACCAGCCTGATTTATCTCAATTTCTCACAAACCCCTAAATGCTAATACAGTGATACCTTGACCTACGAGTGCATTGTTGTACGAGTTTTCCGAGGTACGAGTAATCACTCGGTCGATTTTTTGCTTTGTTACGCGAGCAAAAAATTGAGGTACGAGCTCGAGACGGTGCTTCTAGATGGCGTAGTGAGCAGTGACGTCACAGCACCCCCCCAGCCTCCAACACGCTCTCTCGTTCTCTTCACGTGTTCACCTCATAGAGTAAACACTGTGATTCGTTGTGCTCGCGGATTCTTGCTTTGTGATTCGTGTTTTGTGCGAATTCCTTCTTCTAACTTTCTTGTAACCATGTCTCCCAATAAAGTAAGTTCTAGTAACAATGCCAGAGGTGGCAAAAGTATACACATCCTTTACTTAAGTAGAAGTACAGATCCTCATGTTTTAAAATACTCGGGTAAAAGTTGAAGTACTGATTATACTTTTTTACTCAAGTGAAAGTAAAGAAGTCTTGGCTCTGACATGTACTTAAGTAAAAAGTAGTTATTACTTCTACCTGTTTTAGTGTCACACTGGTAACTGGACCTCACATCATATTAATGATAGATAGATAGATAGATAGATAGATAGATAGATAGATAGATAGATAGATAGATAGATAGAACCTTATTTTCATTGCATTGTACAGGTACACAGCAACGAAATGCAGTTTGGCATCTATCAGAATTGTAAAAAGTAGCAATCGTGCAAATAGTGAAGATAAATATGTAGCATATTTACAGCATGTGAATAAATATAAAGGCTATAACAGTGCAGAGACGTGTGGACATCGTTAAGAAGTACAGATAGATGCTCTAAGGCTATGGCATTGAAGAGGAAATGTGCAGATAGGCAATCTGAATAAACAAGTCATATATATATATATATATATATACGCACACATTATATACACACATACATGAATGTAAAATGTTGGGCAGAATGTACAGTAAGTATATAAATATATAAAGATACATATAGTTAAAAAATAGTGCAGACGTAATGAGGAGTAAAAAAGATGTACTATGTACAATTGTACATAAAATTAAAATTAAAATATTTAATCGCAACTAAATCGCACTAAAAAGCAGAAAGTATTAATATATGGTACATTTAGAACAGATAGAATCTGTTCTAAATGTACCATATATTAATACTTTCTGCTTTTTAATACTTTAAGCAACATGGACATGGAGAAATATGGATGCAACAGACAGCATGAAGACAAAAAAAATCCTTTTCAAGTATTAATGGTGGTTTAAATGACGTAAATCATCAGGACACAAAACGGAACCTTTGCTATGTTTCCACACGGACAGTTAATGAGGTGATAAACTGCAACGGATAAACTGCACCTCTTCAAGTCAGGAAGCTTTTATATATATAATCATAGACATTTTACAGATTTAAATGATGTATTGTTTTTAATCTGTACGATCAATAAAGACAGTAATTTAAGTTATGTTTATATCACTGACTCCCTCTGTCTCGTCCATGTTAGCGTTACTTCTTGTTGCTTTCTGCCTGCTGATTCTTAGCTTCGTAAACGAGTTTACATCTGTGGTGAGTGAGAGTCCGGACTTTATACACCAGCGGATTGAAAAAGACGCGCAGTAACAGGAAATCGGTTGTTCGGCTGAAATCACCGCGCAGTGAAAATAAAAACTATATATTTCACCAAATCAATGGATTAAAACTAAAGTAACGAGCCGGTTTTGAAAATGTAAGAAGTAAAAAGTACAGATATTTGTGTAAAAATGTAATGAGTAAAAGTAAAAAGTTGTCTGAAAAATAAATAGTGGAGTAAAGTACTGATACCAGAAAAATCTACTTAAGTACAGTAACGAAGTATTTGTACTCCGTTACTTCCCACCTCTGAACAATGCTGAGAAGAGGAGGATTATGTCCATTGAATTAAAGCGTAAAATTATCTAGAAACATGAACACGGTATGCGAGTAAAGGACGGCCAGGCAATACGAACGTCTACGATTTGCACTATTTTGAAGCAGAAGGAGTCACTTAAGGTTATAACGCCAGCCAAAGGTGTTAAAATAATTTCTATGCTCCGGACATCTGTTGGTGTGGCTGACGGAGAAGAAGCTTGCAGGAGATAGCATAACAGAGGCTATTATTATATCTTAACATACTCTTTCTATTATGTTTTTATACAATATTTGTTATTTAGAAATTTATTTTCCTTATTTAACAACATGAAACATAAAAAACGGTGTGTCATTTTGAGGTTTGGAACGGATTAAGGGCATTTTAAGTATTTTCAATGAGGAAAATGTATTTGATGTGCAAACAAATTGAGATACGAGCTCGACCACGGAACGAATTAAACTCGTAGGTCAAGGTACCGCTGTAATTTTGATTAAATGGCTAACAACATAGACACTATCCTCACTAGCGCATTAGACACCGTTGCCCCATCCAGATAAAAAAAGGTTAGAGAAAAAACACCTGCACCATGGTATAATAGTCATACGCATGCCCTCAGGAGAACAGCCTGTAATCTTGAAAGAAAATGGAGGAAAACTAAATCAGAGGTATTTAGAATTGCGTATAAAGATAGTATGCTCAGTCAACAGCATGTAAAACGTGGTCACAAAACTCCTTGTGTGCCACATCTTCCAGCTTGCTCTTTACAGGCTGTGGCATAACATTTTCTACCGCCTGTCTAAACAGTGTAGCCAACAAAGAATCGCTCTCAGGATCACCTTCTGTCTCTTGCTTCCATTTGTTCAATTGTCTTTGCACATATAAGGTCGGGTTTTCTGTTTCCCCCAACTGATCGCCCCTTAATGACTTTGGGTCAACCCTAGTTGGATATTCAGCAGGCAAAGCCTCCCACACTACACGACTGTAGGCATCAAAAACAGTCCTTTCCCTTTCTTGCATATTCGCTCCTCCCAAGATCTTTGACAAGAGAGCTTTTATATCCCCCACAGATAAAAGTTTACCAGCCGTTTCATCCTCTAACACCTTAATCCAGGGGTGTCAAACTCAGGCCCGCAGTGTAATTATATTTGGCCCGCGAGATCATATCAAATGTGTATTAGTGCTGGCCCGCCAGTATATAGCGCATACACCGCTAATACTACAAATCCCAGAATGCTTTGTTAGTGCGTTGGCGCATCAGTCGAGACCGCTGAAAAACTCAGCATACTCAGCGCTGAATTTACCCGGCGATTTACGGACTTTGAAGCCCTGAAATGCAGATTTGAACTGCTCAGTAATCAGTTTGTGGTTGACTTGGAAAGCGCACCAACCAACCTCTAAATGGAGCTGATTGAACTCCAGTGTAGAGACACGCTCAAGTCAAAGTACGACTCTGTGTGTGCTGCACAGTTTCCATGTTTCTCCCCGACACACTGCCCCAACTCCGTGCCCAAGCTGCTCAAATCCTCTCTGTGTTCACCAGCA
>JAAIIK010000039.1:6253703-6289807 GCA_014706435.1 Silurus glanis
GTTCTTGATGGCTTGCTGCCTCTCCCAGACTGATTCAATTAAGTCTATGATTAAGATTGATACAACTGAAATTCTACATCAAACTACATAACTACTTTTTATCCATTTTAAGCCATTTTGAGGATGAGCTGAATTTGATATAGCGTGGGGTGGAATCTGGATTGAGGCAGTCTGTAATTCTTACAGTTTGTTGATGTAAATGGTGAGTTCTCCACACTCTCTGAGGTAAAGTTTGGTGTTCCTCAAGGATCTGTCTTAGGCCCTCTGCTTTTCTCTTTATATATGCTGCCTCTTGGAGAAATTATTCATAAACATGGTATTAGATTCCATTGCTATGCTGATGATACACAGCTGTATATTTCAGCAAAGCCAGATGAGAGAGATCAGCTTAACAATGTTGAAAAATGTGTAAAGGACATTAGACAATGGATGCTCGATAACTTTCTTCTGCTCAACTCAGATAAGACGGAAGTACTTTTACTAGGACCACATGCAGCTAGAAGCAAACTTTCCGATTACGTAGCATCTCTGGATGGTGTTTCTGTTTCAGCGTGTACGGCTGTCAAAGACCTTGGTGTTATTATTGACCCTAGTCTTTCCTTTGAGGCTCATGTGAATAATATTACTAGGATCGCCTTCTTTCACCTTAGAAATATTGCTAAAATTAGAAATATGATGTCGTTACAGGATGCAGAAAAACTAGTTCATGCTTTTGTTACTTCTAGATTAGACTACTGTAACGCTTTACTGTCTGGGTGTGCGAGTAAGTGCATAAATAAGCTTCAGTTGGTTCAGAATGCAGCAGCAAGAGTCCTCACTAGATCTAGGAAATATGACCACATCACCCCTGTATTAATCAGTCTACACTGGCTCCCAATCAAATCTCGCATTGATTATAAAATACTACTACTGACGTATAAAGCACTTAACGGTCTCGCACCGCAGTATCTGAGTGAACTTCTGTACCAGTATGATCCTCCACGCCTACTTAGATCAAAAGGTGCTGGCTATCTGTTGGTTCCTCAAATAATGAAGATTACAGCAGGGGGCAGATCTTTCTCTTATAAAGCCCCGCAGTTATGGAACAGCCTTCCTATCAGTGTTCGGGACTCAGACACAGTCTCAGTGTTTAAGTCGAGGTTGAAAACGTACTTATTCAGTCAAGCCTTTAATCAGTAGATTTTTTTTCTCAGGTAAAGGCTCAGATCTGGAGGGAACATTGATATAGAGTGTTCGGTGAACTGGGATATTTGTATGCTGTCGTCCCCTCACATTCACGCGTTCACTCAGGTTTGTTGATGGTGGTGTGGTGGGCTGTCTCTTATCCCAGAGATCCCTCATGTCTGTGTTGCCTTCTGGTTCTCCCTTTTAGTTATGCTGCCATAGCGAGTCTTGCCGGAGTCCAAACTGCACAGTGACTTTAACTCTCATACAACAATAGGTACACTTAATAATCCATATCCTTCTCTTCCTGTCACCCTCTTCTCTCTCTCTCTCTCTCTCTCTCTCTCGGTCGAGTTAAACATGCTCCTGAGGCTCCAGTGACCACTGTTCCTGCCCCTCTCCCCTCCGTGGATCTCCCCACTTCGTCCAGGCCTGCCTCTGGATAGTGTTCTCTTCGACTGGAGGCCACTCTGTGCAGCTGGGGACGGTTTGTCATCAACGCCTTGGGTGGTTCCATGAAATTCCGGAGT
Source organism: Silurus glanis (assembly GCA_014706435.1). Classification (NCBI taxonomy): domain Eukaryota; kingdom Metazoa; phylum Chordata; class Actinopteri; order Siluriformes; family Siluridae; genus Silurus; species Silurus glanis. Next base: position 6,255,398 of record JAAIIK010000039.1, read on the forward strand.
AAGAACGGGAGCTTTGAGGATGGATTGGACTGTAGTTGATGTCAACAGTCTCCTACACTGACTCAGGAATACAGTTCGCTTCTGATCATCATCACTGCACCCCGCAACATTGTATACCTGCTACAAATGGACATTCGGTGTAACCCAGATGAGGATGGGTTCCCTCTTGAGTCTGGTTCCTCTCAAGGTTTCTTCCTTATGTTACTGTTACTGGATTGACTGTCCTCTCTACTCCATTCCTCTACTGTTCCTTGTGTCTGTCCATCTTGTATATCATCCTGGGCTTGCTTGTCATTATTTGAGTCGCTTTTCTGTGGTTCTGTGTCGTGTCCCGCTGTATCTTGTCGTGGTCCCTCCTTAAGCAGTCCTTTTGTTCGATTGCTGTACGAGTTTGGGCAGCCAAAGTACGAGTGCCCAGTTCCACCGCGCAGGTTACAGGTCCCGTCGTCTGTACACTCTTTGCCTTTGTGTCCGAAGCTTCCACATTTCCAGCATTTCTGTTTGTCACAGTCCTTGACCTGGTGCTCTGTTGAATTGCAAATAAAGCACCTTTGAATTTGTTCAGGATAGTTAATTGAGCCGTTGTATGGACCCATGGAGATGGTGTTGGGGATTCGCATCAGCTCTCCTCCTTGTTGTTTCTTGACTTTCACCTTGTACTTTTGCACTCCATACCAGATACCAAATTGGTCTACTGGTTTTTGCACTGGTTGGATTATTTCACAGAATCGACTGAAGTAAACCTCCACGTCTTCATCTGCTACTCTTGCTGTCCAGAATTTAACAACCAAGTGCTTAATATCATGTGCAGCTGATGTAACCAGTTCCCAGTTTTTCCAGAAACCACTCACAGAACCTGTGTTGAAAACGTCGATGAGTTCCAGAGTTTGTCCCCGAAAGACGCAAAGTTCATGTTCACGTTTATTGGGGAAGCTTTTGAATGAATAAGTATCCACGAATCCACTCCGTTTGTAGAAGATGCAATCCCACCTGTGTCCTGTTGGGGGCTTCACCTTCTCCCGTGAACTTTAAGCGAGCCCAGTGCTTCCCCGCCAAAGGCGGGGAGAGCGCTTGCGGAGGCATATGAGGAAAAAGTTCTTATTTTATGCACCGGGTTTGCCTCTTCCACTCATTTTGCTGCAGATTAGATTTGTTCAAGGAACAAGTCGATAATAATTTACCTGTCACCCTTATAAGGTGCCTATTCCCCTTCACTCACCGTCCGATCTACAGGTTACTACCATAGAGCTACTGCGCTGTTCCCTGTGCTTCCATGCTCCTGGCTACGCTCAGTTAAGTCTACCATTTGCTACAGTCACATCTCAAACTCTCGTGTGTTTGTATGTTTAGACAAAATAACGACATTATGTTTTACTCCCGGTTTCTAACGTCTGATCTATCCGTGACAGAAGATTGGACCCTTAAAAAAAACTTACCTCGATGGATCCCCAACCGGCTTACATCTCGGATCCAATCAAGGACCTCGCCGCCGCTCCCCGGGAGTCATTCACTCCTGTTCACACTCACAGAATATAGCCTCCACTTTCGCACCCTGGCCGCCACTAGCGGTTCGGATGATACCCGCCCTCGGCGCATATCGTCAGGGCTGAATCATGAAATCAAGATGTCCATGGTGATCTATGACGAAGCACTGGGTCTCGAGGCATTCATACAAAGATCCATCCGCATCTCCCAGCATCCCACCTCACCCCACTGTCCCTTCCATCCCAGATCCAGCACCTATGCAGATCGGGTCCCAACGGCTAACGAGAAAGGAGAGAGACCGTCACCTTGCGGCGGGGGCTTGCCTGTATTGTGGTGATCCCGGTCACTTTATTCATCAGTCTCCTGCCCGACCTCCATGCCCGGTGGTGTGTACAGTAGACCTCACCTCTGAGATCACCCACTTATCCAAACTTCCAGTAAAGATCATAACCCCCACGCTATCACTTCTGGTTTTGGCCCTTATAGATTCTGGCTCCACGGGCAATTTCATCTCCCAAGAGTGTTTAGAGCGCCTCCAGCTGGCCCGTGAGAAAGGGGCTCGGGAGCTCGCCGTCCAGACGATCCAGGGGAAACCGTTAGGACGTGGTTGGGTGAAATATTGTGCTCCTGTGGTCATTCTCCATGTCTGATTGCTCCATCGTGAAGAGATCAGATTATTGCATCATTCTTGGACCCACAAGGAAGTGGAGGTTCCTCCGGAGTACCGATCACCTGATGCCAGGTTTGGCCAAGTTACCCAAAGGTCTAGTCTACCTGCTGTCTGTCCCAGAGTGCTCAGCTATGGAGGACTACATACAAGAAGCCTTAAGGCAGGGCTTCATCCTCTTCTCCAGCGGCCTCCAGCTTCTTCTTCGTGGAGAAGAAGGGCGGAGGTCTCCGGCCATGTATCGATGTATCGATTATACCTACAATGGTGGTAACTAAATGTCTAGGTACAGACACACACATAACAAACTATTCTATTTCATGCATTGATACCACACATACCGTCACATTCTTGCATGTACACACTTCAGAAAAACATTTTAATAGAAGTTACATACACATGTTGCATATGCATATTTGATTAGCTTTATTCTTTGACGAAACCTAATTTGAATCCAAACACTATCAAATTACAGACATATCAAATTTTATTCATTCTCCCATTTATATCTAAGATTTAAGAAAAAATTGTGTCTGTGGGGTTATACTTACAAGAGAACAATATATTTGAAGAGTTTCAGTCAGTTTTAAGGCCCCATCATAGCACAAAAACTGCTCTAGTTAAAATTACAAAAGACTTGTTTTTAGCTTCAGACCAAGGCTACATTTCTATATTAGTTTTTGCTAAATCTTAATGCTGCATTCGACACTATAGACCATGATCTTCTCCTGGATCGCTTACAAAATTACATCGGCATTCAAGGACAGGCGTTAAGATGGTATAAATCCTACCTGTCTGATCGTTACAATTTTGTAGACATAAATGGAGAGCTATCCAGGTTAATGCAAGTAAATTATGAGGTGCCACAAGGTTCAGTTCCAGGACCCCTACTTTTTTACAATATACATGCTTCCCTTGGGAAATATTATTAAAAGTTATGGGATTAGCTTCCACTGCTGATGATACCGAATTATATATCTTGTCGAAACCAGACGATACAGCTCAATTGGGTCGGATAACTGAGTGTGTCAAAGAATTAAAAGATAATTCATAACTTTCTATTATTAAATTCTGATAAGACAGAGTTTTTGCTCATCGGCCCAAAAACCAGTACACAGAAGCTCCAGCATTTCAACCTGCATTTAAAAGGATGTACTGTAACTACTAGTTCAACAGTAAATGACCTGGGAGTTATTTTAGACAGCAACTTGTCTTTTGAATATCAGTGTGAGACCCATCTGAATACTAACAATCAGTAAATATTCAAGTTAAATTAGGCAAAGTATTCACCCAGGACTGTTAACAACTGAGGATTTTATCTTTTGTCACAGTTAAATAATCATTAATTCAACTCATTTTAAATTCACTTTTTTACAGGAAACTATGGCAGTCCAAATGAGGGGTATTTGCACATGCCCAATGAAGATATGCTGGCGATTGAAGATCCAGAGTAATACAATGTAATACAATACATTTTCTATGTTGTCCTTGTTGTTGTTTTTTTTTTTTTTTTTGTACTTGCTGACATGATTCTTTTTGTTTTGAAGATGATGAGCTCAGACTCTTCCTGGAGGCAAATGAAACAGAGTCTTCCAATGAGGACAGTGATTATGACCATGAGCCAGACTTAACATCTGGGTTTTACAACAGATACACACCAGCCGTGAGACGTAGATTCCTATTGATTTGTTTGCCGTGAATTTCATGTTTGTGTCAGCGTTTAAATTTTTACAGTTTTTACAGCTTCTACTTTTCTTTGGCTCAGTTTCTCTTTTTTCTTTTGGAAAAGTGCTTTATTCCCTGTTTGAGGGTTTGAAAGCATTGAGTGGAAGCCATTCCCATTAGAACTACAAACACACAATACACTAACCACATTAAGGTACGTAATTTCTCTGCTATGGCGAGCATCCAGCTCATTCAGTGTGTGAAGTGTGACATATTTAGTCAGTCTTTCTTTCGCCCATGGGAGCACCATTCCTAGCCACTTCACGTGTCCAACAGGTTTGCTCTCCTCAGTGAAGCTCCTGCTGAGAAACCTGAAAAAGCTCTGGTTATAGGAGACTCTATTTTGAGGCATGTGAAATTAGCTAGACTTTTAGAGGCACCAGAAGCACAGGACAGGAGTATAGCCAGGGCGCCGGACAGTCATGTCATGTCAAGTCAAGTCAAGTTTAATTCTATAGTGCTTTTTACAATGGACATTGTCTCAAAGCCGCTTTACAGAATTTAAGAGTTAAGGTGAAAAATGTGTATTTATCCCTGATGAGTAAGCCATGGTGACTGTGGCAAGGAAAAGCTTCCTTAGATGTTATGAGGAAGAAACCTTGAGAGGAATCAGACTCAAAAGGGGAACCAATCCTCATTTGGGTGATATCAAGAGTGTAATTATTGTCCTTAAACAATACAGAACACTGGAGAGTAAGAACTAACATGAGCACCGGAATATAAGATTATAAGTAATGTCCTTACTACAGTCTTATACAGTCATTTGAGATTATGGAACGAGGAGCTACTAAACAACTCATAAAATAAATCAACATTTTGCGATCATCATAGATCCAACACCAGCTTCTCCATGCCAGAGCCTTCAAACACTCAAAGAGGTCCAATGACCAAACTCCACATGAGGTGGAATACAAGTGCCACTTGTACGTATCTAGATGGTTCGGGATGTTTGTGGGGTCGACATCTACTACTTTAAAGGTCCATAATCTTCATGAGGTGGGATGTGACTGGAGCTGCCGCAACCTTAGGATGCCTCGGGATGGGTAAAGAGAGTGAAGCAGTGTAGAGGCATTAGCATAGATTAGATTAGATTAGATTAGATTCAACTTTATTGTCATTACACATGTACAAGTACAAGGCAACGAAATGCAGTTTGGGTCTAACCAGAGTGCAATAACAGCAAGTGCAGGATATACAGTTTTTACATGATTTACATAGATAAATAGAATGATAATATAGACTATAAACAGTAGTTTAAAGATGTATATGTACTATAAATGTAGTATACAGATTAATATATATGTACTATGAAAATAATTACAGATGAATATGAATATATATGTACTATGAACAATAGTATACAGATGAAATTATATATATATATATGTATGTACTGTGAACATAATATACAGATGCCTATTATTATACACAGAGATTTACAGAAGGATGTGAGCGGTGAACATAATAAATTATTACTATGAACAGAGAACGGGTATATATACAATGGTAAATAATGATGAGCAGCAATACAAAGAAGAGCAGTGTGCAAATGAGCAAAGGTTTGTGCAAACAGTCCGTGCAATAACAAAGTGTGGGGTGAGAATGATCAGTGTTCCGGTGAGCACAAGTTTTTGAGTAGACAGTCCATTATAGAATAAGGAAGTGTGAGGAAAATGTGGTAGTGTATCAGTGAGTGGCAGAGTTCAGTAAAGAGACAGCTCTAGGAAAAAAGCTGTTCTTTAGTCGGCTGGTCCTGGTCCGGAGGCACCTGAAACGCCTGCCGGAGGGCAGAAGCGTAAACAGTCTATGGGCCGGATGAGAGGAATCCTTAAGAATGCTGCGAGCTCGACGCAGACAGCGTTTCTTTTGAATGTCCTCCATGGCTGGGAGTGAAGTCCCTGTGATGCGCTGGGCAGTTTTCACCACCCGCTGCAGTGCCTTACGCTCTGCAACAGAGCAGCTCCCATACCAGACTGTGACACAGCTGGTCAGGATGCTTTCTACTGCGCAGCGGTAGAAGTTCACCAGGATATCCGAGGAGAGCTGATTTTTCTTGAGTGTCCTCAGGAAAAAGAGGCGCTGGTGAGCCTTCTTGACTAGGCTGGAGGTGTTGATAGCCCAGGACAGGTCCGCCGAGATGTGGATCCCCAGGAACTTGAAACTGGAGACGCGCTCAACAGCCATCCCATTGATGTGGGTGGTGTCATGTGTGCCTCTTGTCTCCTTCCTGAAGTTCACAATAAGCTCCTTTGTCTTGGAGGTGTTAAGGAGCAGGTTATTGTTACTGCACCATGTGGCTAGGTGCTGGATCTCCTCCCTGTAGGCATTCTCATCATTGTTGGTGATGAGACCGATCACGGTAGTGTCATCTGCAAACTTGATGATGGAGTTAGATCCATTCACAGGCCTGCAGTCGGAGGTGAAGAGGGAGTAGAGGAAGGGGCTTAGCTGCTGTTCCAAATATTAACAAGCACAAAATGATAATGTGCATGTGATCAGATGACTGGAGCACAAGGTTATGATGTGTGTTATGTGTAGCTTGCTAAAAAGATACGTTTTTAATCAACACTTAAACTGGGAGAGTGTGTCTGAGCCCCGAACACTGTCAGAAAGACTATTCCGAAGTTTAGGAGCTAAATGTGAGAATGCTCTACCACCTTTAGTCGACTTTGCTATTCTAGGAACTACTAGAAGTCCGGAGTTTTGAGATCTCAAGGAACGTGACGGATTGTAGCATTTTAGAAGACTGGATACATACATGGGAGCCATAAATTTAGTGTTGTAAGTAGCAGAACAGGTAACCACTGTAGGGATGATAAATTCGGGGTTATATGGTCATATTTTCTCGCCCTTGTGAGAACTCTGGGTGCTGCATTCTGGACTAACTGTAGCTTGTTTATTAATGATGCAGGACAACCACCAAGTCAGGGTGGTTGTAATGTCAGGGTACGGACCACGAGTTGGATGCAGAAGTAACTCAATCATAGTTTATTGAATGATGTACACACACACAGAAGTGAGAGAGTTACGAACCGTCATACGGGTTTGTTTCGTAATGCGGGGATAATCAACGTAAGGGGAGAATCCACGGAAAGGAGATAATTCACGGAACGGAGATAGTCCACGGAAGGGAGATAATCCAAGGAACGGAGAGAATCCACGGAGCGGAGGTGATCCATGGAGCGCTGCGGTGATAATCAAAGGAATGGAAGTAATCCAAGCAGGAACCAGCGGGGAATGCTGGCGGTCGAGGATCCACAAGATTGGTAGCATGACGTTCAAGAACCGATCGCCTTTGACTCTGGAACGGGAGTTTATATAGTTGCATAGTTAACGACGACCAGGTGTCTGTAATCAAAGCCGGGAGCGGCAGAAATAGCGGCAGCCGAGAGGGGCGTGGTAGGTGGATCCCTGACACCTAGTAATGCATTACAATAGTCCAGTCTGGAGGTCATTAATGCATGGACGAGAATCTCTGCATCAGACATAGACAACATGTGGCTTAGCTAAGGTGGAAGAAGGCTGTTTCTGTAATATGGTTGATATTTACTATCTCTAAATACATTCCTCTGTTGTCTGTTCAGTGTCTATAGGATCTTTATGATGTGAGTATGTAAGGTACACGGAATGCCTTTGTCTGGGCTCACACATCTCCGGTTATTATGTCTTCTTACCCAATCAGGAACAGTTTTAGGTCAGGTTTTTTCCAATGTGTATATATATAGTTGTCTGTTATCTGCAATAAACAGAAGAAGAACATTTGCACCAATCTGTGTGCTCTATGATTCTTCCCTGAACTGAAAAGGCACCATGGGCATCGTAGATCACATGGGAAGTTTTGTTTGGGCATTATAAAAATCTAACACTGATAGCACCTTTTAAACACCCTGCACTTGAGCATGCTGTGCTGCATAGGCATGTACCACAATAAGTAAAAAGGTATGCATGTACTTATGGGCCATCCATGACAATAATTAAAATGTTCAACAGACATTTTAAGGGCCCAACTTTTGTTTGGTATTCATTAATTTAGCAAACCAAGACCAAAAGAACTTTAACCAAAAAGCTCATAAAGCTTAATCAGAATCTGCCATAGGACCCATATTTTATTTTTTAAATTATGACCTAACCACATATTACAATAATACTTAATAATTATTTTACTATTACTCAATTATAGTCAGTTTGGGGAAAGTTACTGTAAAATAGTAATTCATTACTAGCTACTAATCACAAAGTAATTAATGTACTATTTACGCTGTCCAAAAAGCATTACCTTATTTCTTGCTAATTATTATTGTAATTACTTTATTAGGTAGACAATACAAGATAGACATCAATCTGCACATTTAATAGTTTAATAATAATTTAAGTAATTTAATAATATACTATAGGTGTAAAATGCAAATATCTCTTGGGTGTGAAGAAATACCCTGAGAGGATTATCTACCATTGCATCTAATGGTCATAGCATGGAAGTTTACGTCGGTCACATACATCTGAAATGGTACAGAATCGGCTGTATATGGACATGTGGAATTTGACTGCCAGTATATTTCTGGATATGTCCGAAAATCAGTAGAATTTACAGGAGTTTACTGGTCAGTTCAGCTCTTTTCATGCAGTGTAATTCGATGACATTTCGATGGCATTTTTTCCTTCAGCTGGGTCTGCATCACTGGTGTCTGTCTTGTCCATCTCCATATTTCTTTCTTTTGAGTTAAGTGTGTTTATTCTCCTGCCCATCAATCAATCAGTCAATCAGTAGTAGACGTACACAAAAAAACTACTACAAAAAACAGTTATACTCATATTTATCCAACTATCACAATTACCATATTCCCCCTATATGCACAACCAACAACCATGCTATCTAGCTCAGTGATTAAGGTGCTGGGATACTGATCGGAAGGTTGGGGATTTAAGCCATGGTATTGCCAAGCTGACACTCTTGTGTCACTTGAGCAAGGCCCTCAACCCTTTGTAATCCAGGGGTGCTGTAATGTGGCTATTCCTGCACTCTGACCCCCAGCTTCCTAATCTCTGGGATATGTGAAGAAAATTATTTCTCTGTGCCATAAAGTACATGTGACAAGTTTGAAGGACCTTTCTTTTCTTTCTATGATAAGAGGAAAAAAGAAAAGAAATAAAATTGAGACAAATCTTTATTTCTAATTTAACATAACACATTTTGTTTTATTTTTAACTGCCTCTTACCTCCCTAATATTTTGACTTTGTTAGTAAGTCAGCTGTAGCCCAATTTATAAAAATAAAGACAAGCTGTATGCTTTTCAAAACAGGTCACTAATATTATAAGCATAAGGCTACATTGTATAAAACATTTAAATCTATTATACTATAAATTGGATTTGTCCCATTGTACTATTAGTTTCATTACATAGAAACTAGTAATCTATAAGACTGTTTTCTTCTTCTTCTTTCGGCTGCTCCCATTAGGGGTCGCCACAGCAGATCATCCATCTCCATACCACCCTGTCCTCTACATCTGCCTCTTTCACACCAACTACCTGCATGTTTTCCCTCACCACATCTATGAACCTCCTCCTTGGCCTTCCTCTTTTCCTCCTACCTGGTGGCTCCATCCTCAGCATTCTTCTACCAATATAACTCATGTCCCTCCTCTGCACATGTCCAAACCATCTCAATCTCACCTCCCTCATCTTGTCACCAAAAAATCCTACATGGGCTGTCCCTCTAATAAACTTATTTCTAATCCTGTCCATCCTCGTCACTCCCAATGAAAACCTTAACATCTTCATCTCTGCTACCTCCAGCTCCGCCTCCTGTCTTTTACTCAATGCCACTGTCTCTAATCCATACAACATCGCAGGTCTCACCACAGTCCTATAAACTTTCCCTTTCATTCTTGCAGATACTCTTCTATCACAAATCACTCCTGCCACTCTTCTCCACCCACTCCATCCTGCCTGCACTCTTTTCTTTACTTCTCTAACACACTCTCCATTACTTTGCACTGTTGACCCCAGATACCTGAACTCCTCCACCTTCTCCACCTCTTCTCCCTGCAACCGCACCACTCCACTGCCCTCCATCTCATTTACGCACATGTACTCTGTCTTACTCCTAATGACTTTCATTCCCCTTCTCTCCAGCGCATATCTCCACCTCTCCAGGCTCTTCTCAACCTGCTCACTACTCTCACCACAAATCACAATATCATCTGCAAACATCATAGTCCAGGGAGACTCCTGTCTGACCTCGTCCGTCAACCAGTCCATCACCACTGCAAACAGGAAAGGGCTCAGGGCCGATCCTTGATGCAGTCCAACCTTCACCCTGAACCAGTCTGTCTTTCCTACTGTACACTTCACTGCTGTCACACTGTCCTCATACATGTCCTGCACCACCCTCACATACTTCTCTGACACACCTGACTTCCTCATACAATACCACAACTCCTCTCTTGGCACTCTGTCGTACGCTTTCACTAAATCCACAAATACACAATGCAATTCCTTCTGTCCTTCTCTACACTTCTCCATCAACATTCTCAAAGCAAATAAGGCATCTGTGGGGCTCTTCCTCGGCATGAAACCATAATGTTGCTCACAGATGGTCAGCTCTTCTCTCAGCCTGGCTTCCACTACCCTTTCCCATAACTTCATGGTGTGACTGATCAACTTAATTCCCCTGTAGTTACTGCAGGTCTGCACATCTCCCTTATGCTTAAAGATCAGTACCAGCACACTCCTTCTCCATTCCTCAGGCATCCTCTCACTTTCCAGAATCTTGTTAAACAATCTGGTTAAAAACTCCACTGCCATCTCTCCTAAACATCTCCACGCTTCTACCAGTATGTCATCTGGTCCAACCGACTTTCCACTCTTCATCCTCTTAATCGTTGCTCTTACTTCCTCCTTACTAATCCTATCCACACCTTGCTTCACCATCTCCACATCATCTAACCTTCTCTCTCTCTGATTTTCCTCATTCATCAGCTGCTCAAAATACTCCCTCCACTTTCTCAACACACTCTCCTCACTAGTCAACACATTTCCATCTCCATCCTTTATTGCTCTAACTTGCAGTACATCCTTCCCAGCTCGGTCCCTCTGTCTGGCCAATCGGTACAAATCCTTTTCTCCTCCCTTAGTGTCCAACCTCTCATTCAGCTCCTCATATGCCTTTTCCTTGGCTTTCGCCACATCCCTCTTTACCTGCTGCCGCATCTCATTTTACTCCTGCCTACTTTTCTCATCACTCTGTCGATCCCACTTCTGTTTTGCCAACCCTTTTTCTCCTTATGCTCTCCTGCACTTCCTCATTCCACCACCATTTCTCTTTGTCTTCCTTTCTATTTCCAGATGTCACACCAAGTACCTTTCTAGCTGTCACCCTCATCACTCCTGCAGTAGTTTCCCAATCATCCAACACCTCTTTACCACCACCGAGCCCCTGTCTGACCTCTTCCCTAAACCTTACACTACAATCTTCCTCCTTCAGCTTCCACCATCTTATTCTTTTTTCAGTCCTCACTCTCCTCCTCTTCTTCTTCACCTCCAAAACCATCCTACAGACCACCATCCGATGCTGTCTAGCTACACTGTCCCCTGCCAACACCTTACAGTCTCCAATCTCCTTCAGGTTGCATCTCCTGCATAGAACATAGTCCACCTGTGTGCACCTTCCTTCACTCTTATAGGTCACCCTATGATCATCCTTCTTCTTAAAATACATTTTCACCACTGCCATTTCCATCCTTTTAAAATCCACCACCATCTGCCCTTCCACATTCCTCTCCTTAAGGCCATACCTACCCATCACCTCCTCATCACCTCTGTTTCCTTCACCTACATGCCCATTAAAGTCTGCCCCAATCACTAATCGTTCATTTCTAGGTACACCATCTACCACTTCATCTAATTCACTCCAGAATCTTTCCTTCTCCTCCATCTCACAGCCAACTTGTGGAGCATAGGCACTGATGACATTTATCATCATCCCTTCAACTTCCACCTTCACGATCATCACCCTATCAGAAACTCTCTTCACCTCCACTACACTCTTACTGTACTCTTCCTTCAGAATCACCCCTACACCATTTCTCTTTCCATCCACACCATAATAGAACAGTTTAAACCCACCTCCAATGTTACTGGCCTTACTCCCTTTCCACTTGGTCTCCTGAACACACAACATATACCTTTCTCCTCTCCATCATATCAGCTACCTCTCTCCCTTTACCAGTCATAGTACTAACATTTAAAGTACCAACCCGAACCTCCACTCCCCTACACTTCTCCTTTTCCTGCTGTCTCTGTAGACGTCTTCCTCCTCTCCTTTTCCTCCTTCGGCCAACAGAAGCCCAATTTCCACCGGTACCCTGTCGGCTAACGATACCTGTGGCGGTCGTTGTTAACCCGGGCCTCGACCGATCCGGTATGAAATTCTTATTTGTGATCCGCATATTTGATTTGGCACGTTTTACGCTGAATGCCCTTCCTAACACAACCCTCCCTATTTATCCGGGCTTGGGACCGGAACTAAGAGTGCACTGGCTTGTGCCGCCCTAATGGCTGGGTTAATCTATAAGACTGTTTTAGTTGTGCAAATTACAGAGAAATGTTTTTCTCTGTAAAATTATTTCAAAATATTATAAAATCACAAATGAACTGATGAGTTGGTAATATTAAATATAATATAATACATTTACTGTCAGTCAAGTTGGATTTATGGCCCTTCAGATGAAAACTTCGGTCAAGTTAAAAATGACTTTCATCAATTACTCATTTAGCTCATTAAAAAAAAATGATGCCCAAAAGAACTGCTTGTGCGCCATGCAATGAGAATGCTCGATCAATGCTGAAACACAACATTCCATAGACTGACTAGGGAAATATTTGTGTCTATGTAAGTACGTGTGAAAAATGGCGTCGAAAGCGCGCTAATGGTCAGGAGTGACAATGAATAAAGTCTGGTTTGACCTTCTTCAGGGTCCTACTTCGACCTCACGTGCTTATTGCATTGTGGTCCGTTAATGTGCCTTACCAACTGTCATATATTCTCAGTTAGTCAAGCCTTTTTCGTAATCTAGATCGATCGCAAACTACATCTTGTTTGCTATAGTAATAATAATAATGATAATGCTATTGTTTATATAACGTCACAAACGTTTTTTTAACGGAGTTAAAACGTTTTCAATCAGGCAAATTTCCTTTGCTCCGTGAAGGGGGTCCGAGTGGTGTTGCCTAGCGGTGTCATCAAGCCATGTGGTGTAAAAGATAGTTCCAGAAGCATAGTATCGGAAAGGTGGAAGCAGTTTATTGCTAGTGATTGTGAGGTTTCGTAAAATCAGTTTTACGGAAAATATTTCTAGCTGTTTCCTTAATCGTTAATAGTATACGGGTGTTTGAAATTTAGGGAATATGTTGAATTTAGCAAAAACTGTTTCACGAACCCTTTCTCCAAGCTGCGTTCGAGGTGTTCCAGCTTTAGTGAAAAAGGTGGGTTATTTTATGTAGCTCTACATTACAAATTTGAGGATTCCATAAAGAAGATTTTCACCAAATATCTAGAAATATAATTATCTTTTTTTTCAGTCGATATAGAGGCTTTTTTTTCTCAACGTCAAGAAGAGACATGTGACGCAAGAAAAGCGCTTAATTACATGCTTGAATCAAGCTCTCAGTATCGAATATTATCTGGTCATTAAAATGGTTATGTTTTGTGCTGACTGTTACATTTTGACTGTTAAATTTTTTTGGATAAACACCAAGAAGCCAGAAAATGTTTTTTTGTTGTTTTTCTTCCCAGTGTGTTATTCAGTCTATGGCTATTTTTTATTGTTCTATAAAATTCACAGAATGGAATCCCTGATTGCAATATTCGTTCCTTGAGCTGGTTTAGGACCTAATTTTGAGTATATTCCCGGCTACAGCCTGTAGGTTTTAGCCTTTCTTGTTGTGCATGTTATCGTTATATTGTGTCTAATAATTTTCCAGGCTTGCTTGAATCAGTTGACGGAACATGCCATTCAGATTACATCTAGACGTCAATATGCGTGAGTAAAGTGCAACTTTCTTAAATTATATATACACACACACACACACACACACACACACACACGCACTCAGTGGTGGACCAGGTACATTAAGCATGTAATTGAGTAAAAGTATAGATACAAGTAAAAGTGCTCCATTTAAACTTTCACTTGAGTAAATGTAAAAAAATTAAGTATTTGCCTTCAGATGTATTTAAGTATACAAATACTATGATTTATTATGGTTATAATGTTCCTATTATCATTATCAAGACAATTTGCTTAATAAACTCAGTTTATGTGAGGACTGTTACTTTTAGCACACCAATCTATTGATAGAATGATATTAATGAGTCAAACACTGATTGATATCTAATAAATTGTCATGAGCCCAAAACCTTATTTTCAATAACTAAAAAAAAAAAAAAAAAAAAAAAAAAAAAAAAAAAAAACCTGGCAAATAAGGCCACAGGTGTTGTGCTAAGTTAGGGTCAGTAGTTTCGTCCATCATTTATTCCTTTCAGAATGTTCTCCTTGCTGCTGAACTGTATGTTCGTGCAAAGTAGATACCAACAAGCGGCCATGTCGCCTAAATCCGCCACTGCCAAGTGCCATTCAAAACAAGGTTAAAACAGCGCACCCTACCCTGATTGGTGGCTTGCTGTGTGCTTGACCAGTTACGTTTTTACCCACTCATAAATCAGTCGTTTCTTTTCATTTTGCAAAGTGAGGTGAGTAAAAAGTAAGACATTTGACTTTAAAAAGTATTGAAGTTAAAGTCTCTCCAAACTGAAATACTTGAGTAAAGTACAGATATTTGAAAAAACTGCTTAAGTACAATAACAAATTAAATTTACTTTGTTACTGTCCAACCATTGTATACACATGTAAGTCTTGTTTTGTTTAATGGTTCTTACAGCTCAGAAGCAATCAAAGGAGCAGTGATTGGAATTGACCTGGGGACTACAAATTCTTGTGTTGCTGTCATGGATGGAAAACAAGCAAAGGTCAGATGCTTCTTCTATTACCCAAATACGGTTGTATTGTCATTTCCAATGTATTACACAAATAGTTTGGACCTTTTTAACATGTTCTTGGCAGTGACTTACTAACATTATTGGGATATGTGAAAAAAATAATTTCTCTGTGCCGTAAATTACATTTGACAAGTATGAAGGACCTTTCTATGATAAGGACTGATTTAATGAATTGTACAACAAAGGTGGGAAGGGGAGTAAATTAAAATGATAAATGTAGACTTATTATTTTTAGCTGTGATATTTTCTTGTTAGTCTCTGTCAATTGTTTGTCACAATTGCTATATGTTAGCATGAAAATATTCACAAAGCTATTGATGTAAATTAAAATATTATTTAGAGCGCTGCTTCTTCTTGCAGTTAGGTGTGACTGCTGACTACCTTGTGATAAGATTACTGTCATACAAAATAATCCAGGGAAGCTCTTGTTGATAGACAGTAAACATGGCTTCTAGCCCTGCACCTGATGTTACCGAGCTGACTTCTTAAATTCTCCACCATATGTAGCTTAGTGGCACAAGGTTTGTCTCCTGGCTTTCCTTTTTTTTTTTTTTTTTTTTTTTTTTTTTTTTTTTTTTAAATTGAAGAAAGAACAGTGAAACATTACATACACAGAGAATTGATGGTGCTTAATTTATTTATTTATTTATTTTTTTAAAAAAACAAGTTTTCCAAAACACCCCCCCCCCCCCAAAAAAAAAAAAAATGTAAAAAAGGAATTAACACACACAATCTCAAAGTTATGTCATTACAAACAACGAGGAGATAACCAACAACATTGTTAGCCCATTGCACCTGACTGCATTACCTGTTACAATGTGCACATGCCTTCCAATTACACTATTAAATTCAGTTTGGGGGAAGTGTTATGCCTAGATCATTGGAGTCCATACTAAATAGAAATGTTTGGTGGATCCTCTAAGAAAATATTTAATTTTCTCCAATTCCAAAAATAGCATCAAATCTCCAAGCCAGAGTGAGATAAAGGTGGTCTGACTTCCAATCAAGTAGTATTCTTCTCTGAGCCAGAAGACATGCAAAAGCACAAGCATCTTGACATTTCCTGGGCATGACTGTACCTTGCTCAGGTACTCCAAAAACTGCCATTTCAAAACTAGGCTTAATATTCTTAATATATGCCTCAGACAGAATTTTAAATATAGTTGTCCAGTAATCAAACAGTCTGGGGCAAGCCCAAAACATATGAGCCAGATCTGTTTTATACACATTAGAAATTACTCCCTTCAAATGTATGGAAATACTTAAAACTGCATCCATTCCTGCACTAGGGGGAATGGCGGGATATGTGGGGCAGTGGTTTTGGATTAGATGACTTGAAAATATCTAAACAAGTGTAATCTTGGCAGATTGTATTTTGAAGAGAAATTTGAGAATGAGGCAAAAACATTATCTATAAAAAGATCACTAAATTTGACAAGACCTGACTGTTGCCACTGATTGAAAACTGAGTCCAGTTGACCTGGAAGGAATAGGTGGTTCTTGCATATAGGGCTGGCTATGGAGACCAGATCTCGGGGGTAATTGCTACAACTGGGCAATGTGTATATAATGAAATACAAAGTGGCATTTTGATAAAGCTAAGGCAGGGAGGGATGAAGAAGTACAAGAATACGCTTCTGAAATGCAACCCACACATCATTGGGGTTCTGAAGCCAATAAAGTACTTTTGAAATATTTGCAGCCCAGTAATATTATCTAAAATTAGGTATTGCCTAATCCACTTTTAATTTTTTGTCTTTGGAGAAATTCCTTCCGAATCCTAGGTGTTTTTCCACCCCATATAAACGATGAGATCAGACTGTCTAAGTTTTGGGAAAAGGATTTAGGTCAAAAGACTGGGATACATTGAAACAAATACAAAAGCCTTGGTAAAATGTTAATTTTTACACAATGAATTCTTCCTGCAAGGGAAAGAAACAGCAGATTCCATTTTTTTAAATCAAGTTTTTACTTTTCAATTAAAGAAGCAAAATTGTCTTTGTAAAGGTTAGAAAAATTCTGTGTAATATTTATCTCTAAGTATCTAAAACCTGATGCACTATACATACTCTATTTATAATTACCGATGCCACAGGGCAGAAGTATAATAACTTAACCAGTGAGAGAAAATGTGTTAAAAACTGGATCTTTCCAGCACTGAGAATTAATATTTCCACTCAACCTTGTCAAACGCTTTTTCAGCGTCTAGTGAAATGACAACCTGAGGGACAGGGTCTTGAGCAAGTTTAGATGTTTAGCTATCAAGCGGTTAGGAGGGAGATTGGCCTGTAAGAATTACATTTTAAGGGATCTTTGCCAGGTTTTAACAAAATAATTATGTTCGCTTTATTTAAGGTTTTTGGCAAGCTTCCCTTTTTAAAAGAGTCCTCAAACATATCAAGAAGAATAGTGGCTAATTTAGTTGCAAATTTTTTATAAAAATCTATTGGTTAGCCATCTGGGCCAGGAGTTTTTTTATTCTGCATTAATGTAATCGCAGTTAGAATTTCCTCTATTCGTACGTGTTTCTCCAAATAGATTTTCTACACTGAATCAAGGGTGGGTATATCTACATTGTCTAAAAATTTCAAGAGTTTAATTTAGGGCTTTCAGTAGTATAGAAATCTAAAATGGGATTAATATAAAAATCAATGGGATTAACGATTAAATCATTATCGCTGTTGTGAATTTGAGGTATAATTTGAGAGGCAGCTTTAGATTTTAATTGGTAGGCTAAAAGTCAACCTGCTTTTTCTCCATGTTCATATATATATCCTTTAGCACGTAATAAGCACCAATCAGTTTTATTTGTTGATAACAGGTTTTACTGAATTTGAAGGTTCAACCTTTCCCTATAAAGTTCTGGTGAGGGGGACGTGGAATAGAGGCAATCTAATCTTCTAATAGAATCAATTAAATGATCTAATTTTTGTTTACGTTTTTTATAAAGAGTTGAAGTATATGATATTATTTCTCCCCTGATAACCACTGTGTTTCCCACAATGTGAATGCTGGTATAGATTCTGATCTGTTATGTAGTAAGAAGTTATCTATGGCTGTAGTTTTGAATGTCCAAAAGGCAGGATCTGATAACAAGGAGGTATTCAGTCTCCACAGAGGTTGTACATCAGAGTTCAAATACGATTTAAATGCACAGGAGCATGATCTGATTCCACAATAGGTAAATAATCAATTTGTTCAACAGAAGGAAGGAGAGATTTATCTATAAAGAAGTAATCGATTCTTGAATAGGAGTAGTGTACTTGAGAAATAGGAATATGCTCTGCTGCTTGGATACAGAAATTGCCAAGGATCAACAGCCCCCACTTGATCTAAGAATGTGGATAAGGTTTGGGCCATCTTAGAGATGGGAGTTAAGATCTGGCAGTAAAGAAACAAGCTTATTAATAAAACTCACATCATCCTGGTTAGGGGCATATATACATTAACTAATAAGAACATGGTATAAACTCAGAGAGACTATAACATATCTACCCTGAGGATCTGTAATAGAAGCAGAGGCCGTAAATTGGATGTTTTTGTGTATCAAAATGGCAGTGCCCCTTGCATTAGAATTAAAATTGGAGTGAAACATTTGTCCCACCCATGATTTCCTGAGTCTAAACTGATCACTAATGCATAGGTGGGTTTCCTGTAGATATATTATTTCTGATTTTAGTTTGTTAAAATATGCCAAAATCCTGCCTCTTTTGGTTGGGCCATTTAACATTCCAGCTAACAAATCTAAATTTCGACCCCCCATGAAATTTATCTAAATCCGTCCATATTAGACATGTGCAAATATAAATGTTAACAGGCAAACACAGCACAGAGATGCAATCAGCAATATACATTTCCTCACCTTTTAGTACTTCTGAAGACATTACATAAAGCAACATTTTGATAAACATAATGCAAAACCAAACTTCCCAACATGCTCCCTATGCTTGTTTCCCCAACTGAAACAAGCCGCAGAAACCTGTTTAACTTGCATTGCTCACGGTTATCCATTCTTTACCACTCAAACTTCTTTAGGAACCCCAAGCCACTATATCTATATCTATATCTATATCTATATCTATATCTATATCTATATATATATATATATATATATATGTACACACACACACACACACATGAAGTACAGCATAGCATCATTATAATAAATTGTGACATGAACTACAAGGCATTAAACAAAAGCAAAAATTCCGTCTTTTCTTGGCGTTTTAAATTATCACGTTCCTGGGTGTTTTGCCAATATTATTTACCTTCGCAGACAGTGCAGCCTATTACGGCCAAAGCCAGTCTTTAATCTTGTGCATGAATGCGTTGTCTGCAAAAAACCTCAGCAGCCGTAGATAAAGCAAAGGTGTGGGTTTGCTCCACGAAATTCACTCGGAGACGGGCAGGATAAAGGGATGATAGAGGGAAAGTTTCAAGAGTTCAGGAGGACTGTCAAACATACAAATCTGTTAGGGTCTTTTCCATCTTCACTGCCTTCCTGAATGTTAATAATACGCAGGTTAGCCCTTCGAGGACCTGTTCTCAAGATCATCAATTTGGTCAAGAAGAGATTGTGTTTTCAAGGCTTTAATCTTCGCTCCCACTGAGACAAGCCTTTCAAAGATTTCACCAACTAATACTTCAGTAGATGTGAGTCGGTGTTGAAACGAGCATACTGTCTCCCTTAACGTGTCAAGAGAGGCTTGTAACGGCTTGATTGAATCTTGAATTAAGCTTGCCATGTTCTCTTGGCCTGTTGTTTTGTCAGTTTGGAGACTAGCTGACCCATCGACAAATTGTCAGTGTTTTCTTTTACAGGTGTGTCCTTGCTGTTAGCAGTATCATTAGATGCCATGATTGCTAGCTTACCTGCTATGGTGCAGTACTCTGCTTCTGCTTCAAGTTGCTCATTTCTCTTTCTCAATTAAGTGTAGATCCTTGGTTCCCTGATGGTCTAGTGGTTAGGATGCGGTGCACTCTTAGTGCCGATCCCAAGCCCGGATAAATGGGGAGGGTTGCGTTAGGAAGGGCATCCAACGTAAAAACCAAATCGAACATGCGGATGATCCGCTGTGGCGACCCCTAATGGGAGAAGCCGAAAGAAAATTTAATTAAGTGTAAATCCTATATTTTATGTTGTGAAGTAATTAGACATAAAGAGATGTGGTTGGGAGGTCCTCGTCTCCGCTGCTCTCTCTTACATCGTCAAAATCGGAAGTCCCGGCTTCCGTTTTAAAGTCTGCAATATGGTCAGATTTCATATCCCTCTCTATTTCTTTCATCAGTTGGTGAACAATTTCCTGTGGGTGAAAATGTTCTGAGTGTATTTTCTCATCTCTCCTTCTATATCTTCATGTGTCTTTCAAGACTGTCAGTTGTAATTATTTTTTAAATGTATTTCTTTTTTTTATTATTTTTTTTTACTTTCTTTCTTATAGGTTCAATTGCTGTTGCCTGGAAAGTATCCACTATATCTGATAATGCAGAGGGTCATTTAATGTTCTTAATCTTCTTTTTTCTTATTTGCTTGATTTCAGGGCATGTAGCAGTATCATGTCTTGCAATCTCAGCTCTTACTGCCTTGTAGCTTACTTTTTGTAGTTTCAAAATATTCATTTAGTGGTCTCTTCAGCTCTTGCTTTTCTACAGGTTATATTTGACCGTAGAGCGGTTTGTCTTGCATGAGGCACTCTGTTTAGAGGGTTTCAGGCCTTGCATTATACTGACCAGATTACTTATATTTAGAGATTTAAGTAGTTGTATTAATTAGATTTGGGCTGTAGCTCTCGATTATTTTAGTGATCGAGTATTCTACCAAATATTCCAATGATTACCGTATTTTCCGGACTATAAGCCGCTACTTTTTTCCCACGTATTGAACCCCGCAGCTTAAACAATGAAGCGGCTTATTTATGGATTTTTCCTGGGGTTTTCCCGGTTTCACAAGCTTCAAGCCAAAAAACTGAGCCCCATAACATTAGACCAATGAAATTGCCGAACGGGTTCAGGTGAACCAATGAAATTCTTTATATCAAATCGGGTGCGCTCCCACTGAATCGGGCCGCACCACATCATAAATATGGATGAGGTTCCTCTGACGTTTGACCTGCCGCTCACTCGCACTGTCAACAGGAAAGGCGACGTCACGCTGAAAATAACCGGGCATGAAAAAACGCACTTCACCTGTGTTCTGAGCTGCACGGCATCAGGAGAAAAGCTTCCACCGATGGTGATTTTTAAACGCACGACGATGCCAAAAGATAAACTCTCGAGAGAAATTGTTGTGAAAGGAAGGAGGAAGACAGTGAACAATGACTTTCTTGGCAGGCTACTGTTTAGATACAAGCCGTGTAACAGTCACTGTCTTTCATTAAAGCCTCTGTAAAGTTAATTAGTTTCAATGTAGGCACCTGCGGCTTATAGACAGGTGCGGCGTATTTATGTTCAAAATAAAAATCTTTGTAAAATTCAGTGGATGCGGCTTATATTTGGGTGCGCTTAATAGTCCGGAAATTACGGTAATCAAGTGGATAGGAAGTACTTTTTCTTCATTAAAGAGTAATACTAAATATACAAGAAAAAATTGGACAGGTTATTTAAAATGAGCAAGTAATTTTGTTTTCTTTCAAGAAAAAAATATTTTATTGCTAAAATTGCATGCAAGAATTTCAAGAAAAAAAAAAACTAAACCTATTTAGAATCAGTATCAGAAAGAGCTTTATTGCCAAGTATGTTTGCACTTACAAGGAATTTGTTTTGGTGACAAGCATCCAGTTGCAGTTCCAGTTTTTTTTTTTTTTTTTAAATAAAGAAATTAGATTGCACAAAAAAATACAGATTTAGATTAGTAAAAGTGGTATTGCACGCATGTTATTTTATTGCATATTTTATTTTATTGCATATTTTAGAGCTTTTAAGTGTTCATGAGGTAGATAGCCTGGGGAAATAAACTTTTCCTGTGCCTGGTTCTCTTGGTGCTTGGTGCTCTGCTCGGCCAGACGGCAAAAGTTCAGAGGGCATATGGTTTGGATGTAAGGGATCCAGGGTGATTTTCTGGGGCCTTTTTCTCACTCTGGATGTGTACAGTTTTTGAAGTGTGGGCAGGGGCGCGTCAATAATCCTTTAAAATGTTTGAGCTGTCTTCTGTAGTCTACTGATGTCTGATTGTGTAGCTGAGCCAAACCAGAAAGTTATTGAAGTGCACAGGACAGACTCTAAGATGGCTGAATAGAACTGTTTGAGCAGCTCCTGTGGCAAGTTGAAGTTCCTCAGTTGACGAAGGAAGTACATCCTCTGTTGGGCCTTTTTAACAATGAAGTCCATGTGATTGTCCCACTTCAGGCTCTGAGAGATGGTGGTTCCCCGGAACCTGAATGACTCCACTGCTGCCACAGTGCTGTTCATGATGGTGAGTGGGCAGAGTGCAGGTGGTTTCTCCTGAAATTCACAATCATCTCCACTGTTTTGAGCATGTTGAGCTCCAGGTTGTTATGACTGCACCAGACAGCCAGCTGTTGAACCTCACTGCTAAATGCAGATTCATCGTTAATGAGGCCGATGACTGTAGTGTCGTCTGCAAACTTCAGGAGCTTGACAGAGGGGTCTATAGAGATGCACTCGTTGGTGTACAGGGAGAAGAGCAGTGGAACACATCCCTGGGGGGCACCAGTGCTGATAGTTTGGCTGTTTGACATGAATTTCCCCAGTCTCGCTAGCTGTTGCCTATCTGTCAGAAAGCTGGCAGTCCACTGACCGGTAGATCTGGGAACAGAAAGCTGGGTTAGTTTGGTCTGGACCAGTGTTGGGATGATTCTGTTGAAGGCCGAACTGAAGTCCACGAACAGGATCCTCACATAAGTCCCCAGTTTGTCCAGATGTTGCAGGATGATGTGCAGTCCCATGTTCACCGCATCATCCACAGACCTGTTTGCTTGGTAAGCAAACTGCAGGGGGCCAGCAAGGGTCCAGTGATGTCCTTCAAATAAGCCAACATCAGTTTCTCAAATTACTTCATGGCCACATGATGTTCGGGGCAATAGATCTGTAGTCATTAAGTCGGTAATTTTTGTTTTGTTTGGGACGGGGATGATGGTGGAACGTTTAAAGCAGGAAGGCACTTCAGTTTCAGTGATCTGTAAAAAGATGGACACCAGTTGTTGAGCACAGGTTCTTAGACAGGCTGGTAAAACTCTGTCTGGTCCTGGTGCTTTCTTACTTTATTTCCTGAGGACCTGACTCACATCTTCATTGATCTGAAGTACAGGAGGGGGTAGAGGGGGGGGTTGCTGGAGGTTTTGATTTTCGAGTGGTGAGATGGTCAGGAAGGGTGTGAGGTGTGAGACCGGGAGTTTTAAATCTACAGTAAAACACCATTCAGTTCATAAACCATTTGTTTATTCTCTACAGAACTGGGGGATGGTGTCTTGTAGCTTGTGATGTCCCTTAGGCCTTTCCACACTGAAGCAGGGTTTGTACAAGATTCGGTCCCCATTCCTGTATGCATCCTCTTTGGCCTGATGAAGCAGTCTGAGTCTTGCTGTGAACCATGGCTTATCGTTGATGTATGTCAAATGAGTCCTGGTAGGAATGCATATATCCTCACAGAAACTGATATAAGATGTTCGTCTGTGAGCTCATCCAGATCAGAGGCAGCAGTTTCAAAAACACTCCAGTCAGTGCAGTGAAAACAGGCTTGTAAGGCCTGCTCTGTTTCATTGGTCCATCTTTTTACAGTCCTTACTACAGGCTTAGCAGATTTAAGTTTTTCCTTGTATAGGGAGAAGATGAACCAGACAGTGGTCAGAGAGTCCTAAAGCAGCTCTGCAGATGGAGTGATATGCATCCTTTATTGTGGTGTAGCAGTGGTCTAAAATATTTTTGTCTCTGGTGGGGCATGTTATATGCTGTTTGAATTTTGGGAGTTCCCATGTGCGGTTTGCTTATTTAAAGTCTCTGAGAATGATTACAGCGGAGTTTGGATGTTGTTGCTCAGTGTCTGTGATCCGATTGGCCAGCCGTTGCAGCAGTGAGTTCACACACGCTTGTGGAGGAATGTACACACTGACCAGAATGAAAGAGGAAAATTCCCACGGCGAGTAGAAAGGCTTACAATTGATGCAGAGCGCTTCTAGATTAGTTAACTTTATTAGTCTATTACAGATAGCACGATAGACCAAAAAACGTTTAGAGTATAGTTTTTATGGATTTTTATGTAGAAATAATGAAATTTGTTAAGAAATATATTATAAAGTATTAGTTTTATTACTTTAAAGTATTAATTATAAAATGAAGTATCGTAATTTCCGGACTATAAAGCGCACCCATATATAAGCCGCACCCACTGAATTTGACAAAGATTTTTATTTTGAACATAAATAAGCCGCACCTGTGTATAAGCCGCTGTCTACACTGAATCTAATGAACTTTACACAGGCTTTAATGAAAGACAGTGCCTGTTACACGGTGTAACGGGTGAAATATGTTGTGGCTCCTTTAAGAGCAGAGCGGCATTTTGGGAATAGCCTGCCGCTGCATTTTCCGGTATTACTGCATGTGTGCAAGACCGAGGAATATGTTCTTATTATTTTCTGATGCACATTTCTAAGTTTCTTTGACTAACCCGTAACGCTGTTGCCAAGAAAAATAAAAAAAGCACGAGTTTTGGAAACCTGTCTGTGCTTATATGATTTCTGTTGCAACTGGAGTTAGCGAGCTCTCCCATGACCCTGACTCAACGCGTTACAACAGCTTGTATCTAAACAGTAGCCTACCAAGAAAGTCATTGTTCACTGTCTTCCTCCTTCCTTTCACAACTATTTCTCTCGGGAGTTTTTCTTTTGGCATCGTCGTGCGTTTAAAAAAAAAAACTTTTCTCCCGATGCCGTGCAGCTCAGAACACAGGTGGGGTGCGTTGTTTTTGTTTGTGTTTTATTTTTTTATTTTTTTCTCCCCTCTTTTCTCTCGTTTCCGTTCGGAAATTTCATTGGTCTAATGTTATGTGGCTCAGTTTTTTGGCTTGACGTTTGTGAAACCGGGAAAAACCCAGGAAAAATTCATAAATAAGCCGCTTCGTTGTTTAAGCCGCGGGGTTCAAAACGTGGGAAAAAAGTAGCAGCTTATAGTCCGAAAAATACGGTAAAATGTTAAGTACAGTACTGTATACATAAAATATAATTTTTCAAATGTTTGCCTAATTCCAACTCTTTTTTTAACTTATTTTTATTTATGGATAAACATGTCTGCTTGAAGTTTGAAGCTGTTGGTGTGTGAACACCATCACCTCTGCTTCATCTTGTTCGATGTTCTGTCAACTAATTGTTAGAGTTCTCTCCGTTTGATCGGAGGTTAGTTTGATACCAGTTGGAGTTGGAATTAGCTTTTTTTATTTATTTTTTATTTCTATTTGACAGAAGCATCACAGTACAAAATCAGGACTGGCTTACATCAAGTGAGGTGGTAGCTTAGTGGGTAAAGCCTTGAACTTTGGCTCTGAATTTCATGGGGTCAAACCTGAGCCACATCAAGCTGCCACTCCTGGGCCCTTGAGCAAGGCCCTTAACCCCCATAGCTGCTCTGTTGTATGAATGAGATGAATGTAAGTTGTTTACTAATTAGATAGATTGGTGACCAGCAATCACAAAATTTTGAAAGTCTGTTTTTTTTTATTAATTTATTTATTTTTAATACCTTTTACCTAACACAAAGTGCATACTTTAAAATTAGTTTTCAGTGTTCTTTTTCATTTATTAATTTCTTTATTTAACCTTGACTGGTAATAGGTGAGTATCCAGATAATGGTAGCTTAGTAGTAGAGTGATTCAGCTAGTATGGAGGAGCAGTAATTTTCCACCTGTTCTGTTAATATCACCATATTACAGGACAAGGTGGATTCTCTTTTGGCCATGTTAGCAAAACTGGAAGTGTAAGGACCTGGAAGCCAGATCTCACAACAACATAAGGATTATAAAAAAAAAAAAACACTGCAATACTACAACAGTTTCAAAAATACTTGAGTGTGACAGAGGATCTCTTTCGTAGCCAACGAAACAGGTCTTTATTCCAGAGTTTACTGGGTGGTGTGCCAGTAATAATGGTCCATGGGAAACACAGTGCTCTGTGTTTAGTAAAAAAGATTAAACAAAGCTTTGCCTTGATTAATTTTTGTAATTCAGTTCAGTTAGACACTGAAATTAAGGGGCCACCTTGGGCCAAAATTGATCACCATTGGCCGATTGTTCTGCAATTTAGGCAGATGATTAGGCAGGTGCATCAGATGCACCAAACAGTGCCTCTATGTTCTGCACTTGCTTGGTCTCCCATACCAGCAAGCGGCAGTAGTCAGCATTTAAACAGGGAAACCGGAGGAGAATAAACTGTAAATAACTAAAGCAAGCAGCATTTACACCTGCTACAATAATAAACAGATTTGTGTAACTCTTTTCAGTCATGTCTACTAAGAATGACAAGTGTCTGAGTTCCCTCTTTACTCCATCATTTATTTTGCTTTCGTCAATTTAGTTTTTTTATTAAGTTAAATGGTCAACAGGAGTTCTTTTTGTCACCCACACACTACGCATCCAATTTGTCATGCAGAATTGGCCGAAAAAACAGCTGACTGCATCCGATTAGAGTAAACGGTGCGGTACACACCATAAACCAAAACCTGGTTGACGCGCAAAAAACAAAAACTGATATTGCCGGCTGTCAGTTTGGTGCGTACCATGCTTTAACTGCTAATCTAACACTAACTTATGTATGATTATAAAGTAATTTAAAATTTAATTGCTATAACACGGATGGGGACAAACAATTCCTGGAAAAGTAAGTATTACTAAAAAAGAGAGAGAAAGAGCTGAAGGAACATTGTTACTAATTAGGTTAATTGTCAACAGGTCAGTAACATGATTTGGGAGGAACAAATAAACCCAGCATCTTAATGAGGCAGAGTGTCTTAGAAGTGAAGATAAGCCAGAAATTGCAAATTGTGGAACAATAACAGAATAGTCATCAACATATAACAAAGAAGACTTTAAATATCTCAACACTGTTCAAACGATTCAGGAAAAATCTCCTGGCATTTTTTTTTTTTTTTTTTTTTTTTTTTATTATTATGAAAATCTGAGCATGGGGTTAGAAACGCCTTCAGAATTTATTTATGTATTTTTTAATCACAGTTCTCCATGCCATCGAGTGAGTGAGTGAGTGAGTGTGCAAATAATGCACCTGTGATGCTCTTCCTCTGCATGAAACCATACTGTTGCTCACAGATAGACACCTTTTCTCATCCTGGCTTCCACTACTCTTTCCCATAATTTCATGGTGTGACTGATTCACTTTGTTCCCTTGTAGTTACTGCAGGTCTGCACATCTCCCTTATTCTTAAAGATCGGTACCACACAGTCCTTCTCCATTCATCTGGCATCCGCTAAACTTCCAAAAATTCTGTTGAACAACCTTGTTAAAAACTCCACTGCCATGTCTCCTAAACATCTCCATGCTTCTACCGGTATGACATCTTTGCCAACGACTTTTCACTCTTTATAATCTTAATCGCTGCTCTCGCTTCCTCCTTTCAATCTGCATACTTTATTGCTCTAACTTGCACACCCTACCCAGTTCGGTCTCTCTGCCTGGCCAATCGGTACAAATCCTTCCTTCCTTATACGTCACTCTATACTTCTCCATATTACAATAAGTATTCATAACTGCCATTTCCATCTTATTTGCAAAATCAACTACCATCTTCCCTTCCACATTTCTCTCCTTTAGGCCATACCTACTAATCACCTCCTCATTACCTCAGTTACCTTCACCAACATGCCCATTAAAGTCTGCCCTAATCACTAATCTTTCTTTCCTAGATACACCTTCTACCACTTCATCTAACTCAATGCAGAAGTTTTCTTTCTCCTCCATCTCCAACCCACTTGTGGACTTTTATCATCACCCCTTCAACTTCCAGCTTCACGTTCTTCACTCTATCTAGAAACGTTTTCACCTCCACTACAATCTTACTGTACTCTTCCTTCAGGATTACCCCTAAACCATTTCTCTTTACATCCACACCATGGTAGAACACTTTAAACCCACCTCCAATGTTCCTGGCGTTACTCCCTTTCCACTTGGCCTCATGAACACACGTCTACTTTTCTCCGCTCCACCATATCAGCTACCTCTCTCCCTTTTACCAACCATAGAAGCAACATTTAAAGTATCAACCCTAAACTCCACTGTCCTACACTTCTCCTTTTCCTGCTGTCTCTGTAGACGTCTTCCCTCTTTCCTTCTCCTCCTTTGTCCAACAGTAGCCCAATTTCCACCTGTTCCTTGTGGCGGTTGTTGGTAACCTGGGCCTCGTACGATCTGGTATGAAATGCTGGTTTGTGGTCCGTAAATTTGATTTGGCACGTTTTACACTGGATGCCCTTCCTAATGCATCCCTCCCCATTTATCCGGGCTTGGGACTGGCACCAAGAGTGGCTGGGTTGACTTTCATTAGGGCCCGAGCACCGAGGAGCAGGAACCACCGAAAGGTGCGAAGCCCTATTGTTTTTGCTCGGATTTATTTGTCACCCCCCCCCCCCCCCCCCCATTGCCCAATTGGGGTCCCTTAACATGCTCGAAAACTTTTAAAATTTGGCACACACGTCAGAGTCGTGCGCCACTAGGTTCGGGCAAAGGCTGGAATACGGGCATGGCAGGGGGGTTCTGTAGCACCCCCTGTAATGCAAAAAACAAACATTGGTGCACAGATCGGGCAATTATGTACGCACATGCACGAGAGTTGGTACGCATAAAGATCTCATCGACCCGAACAACTTTCGCCCTCAAAACTATGAGCTCTGCCCAACAGGAAGTCGGCCATTTTGGTTTGTTTTATAAGTGCATGCGGTGAACTTTTAAATACTCCTCCTAGGGAATTCATGCGATTGACATCAAACGTGGTGAACATGATGCTGAGACATTGGACTTGCTAAATTGCGAAGGGATTTTTGATATCTCGAACGGTGCTGCCATGGCGAGGCGACTAAGTTATGGCGAATTCAGAGAACAGGAAGTGTCTAATATCTAAAGCAAAAAATGTCTTACTGGGATGACACATGGTGTGTATGTTCGGCCAAGGATTCCGATCGCATCGATGTGCCTATTGTGAATCTTGGACATAGCGCCACCAACAGGCGCCAGGAAGTGTGTCAGTCACAAAAGGTGGATTTTTTTTGACAGTTGCATGTGGTGAACTTTTAAATACTCCTCCTAGGATATTCATGCGATTGACACCAAAAGTGGTCAACATGATGCCGAGACATTGATAAATTGCGAAGGGATTTTTGATATCTCGAACGCTGTTCCCATGGCAACGTGTCAAACTTTACTTTCATTTTCAGGCGTATTTAAGCTCTTGGCATGCACTTTGGGTGCCTTAACATGCTCGAAAACACCGGAAATTTGGCACAGTCGTCTGCCATTAGGACCGGTCAAAGGCTGGAACATAGGCGTGGCAGTAGGGCTCTGTAGCGCCCCCTGTAATGCAAAAACAAATATTGGTGCACAGATCGGACAAACATGTACGCACATGTACGACAGTTGGTATGCATATAGATCTCATCGACCCGAACAACTTTCACAATCAAACCTATTAGCTCCGCCCAACAGGAAGTCGGCCATTTTGGATGGTTTCAAAAGTGCATGTGGTGAACTTTTAAATACTCCTCCTAGGGGATTCATGCGATTGACACCAAACATGGTAAACATGATGCCAAGACATTGGAGTTGCTAAATTGCGAAGGGATTTTTGATATCTGGAACGGTGCTGCCATGGCGAGGCGACAAAATTATGGCGAAATCAGAGAAACAGGAAGTGTCTAATATCTAAGGCAAAAAATGTCTTATTGTGATGACACGTGGGGTGTATGTTCGGCCAAAGATTCTGATCGCATCGATTTGCCTATTGTGAGTCCCGGGTATAGCGCCACCAACAGGCCCCAGGAAGTGTGTCAGTCAGGCATATTTAAGGCTTTTGGCGTGCTTAGATTAACTTGAAATTTGACACATACATCACATTTGTCGGATGTTAAGTGTGGACAAAAAGGTCAGACAAAGGTGTGTCTCTTAAGTGGCTCACTAGCACCCCTGTTTGTCTAAAATGTGGGGTTTTTTTTACCTACAGTCCCCAAATGGGTCAGTAACAACATAAAATAGTCCACTGATATTTACCCACTTGATGCACTTGCCCACCATGCATTGTTTTCTGGGAGGCACCGTATAGCGATACAAAAACATGCGAGGGCCCGCCATCGCTGCTTGCAGCTATATTTATCGATTATTATCGATTTAATCTATTAGTTGTTGCAGCCATAATATATAGCTCTCTGAGATTTCCTCTTGTAACTGTGTATAAATACTTATATACAACAGGAATACAAAAAGCATAACTTAATTCTTCTAAGGTACCTTTTAACTTTAACAACATACCAAGAGGTAGTTTTTAAATGCTGTGTTTTTAAAAGATTTAAATGTTGTTTAACTGCAGTGAATCCTCTCCGCTGGCTCATTAGCATTAGAAGGTTTTAAAAATGCAGAATTCTCTATTACATTCTGTTGTGCTCGTATGCACATGCTGTTTAATTATGGTGTTGTGGTATGCTGAGGAAATCTCTCATTTTGAAAGGCCTTTTATTTAAAAAATGTGAATTATCTGTCTTTTGGTTTGCTTTAAGGCATTTGTAAACTGCAGTACTAAAGATTTAAGCAGTTGTCTGGGGGTTTGTTTGTGTTTTGGGTGGTGGGGTTGTTTGCTCTTTGTTGTTTAAAAAGGAAAAATGTAGAATTTCTGTTTACATTTTTGTATCTGTGATTTGTTGATTTTTCAATAAAAAGAATTGGGAGGGGAAAAAAAAAAAAAGATTTAAGCAGTAATAAAATTAGGGATGCACCGAAATGAAAATTCTTAGCCAAAACCGAAAACCGAAAAAGAGGAAAGCAAGGCCGGAAAACCGAAACACCGAAAGAAATTATTCCAATTATTATTACCATTGCATTTATGGCTATGACTGTGTACTAACCTTACTAAAATCAAGGCATTTCAATTGCATAAATTATTATTAAAGTTTCAAAGAATAAATCATTTACAAATTATGAAAATATTTATTTATAGCACATTGCAACAATGCACAGGATAAAATAAAATTCAAACAATGTCTGTCGTGAAACTAATTGCTGAAATATCTGCACTTATATGCTTATGAACGTGAGTTGCAACAACATTAAACAGCTCAGGTAAACACACCTCTGAAAAATGTCGTCTGCTCGGTATGGCATAACGAGGCTCAATGTGCTCGATCAGCCTGCGAAACCCCACATCTTCTACGACAGAGAATGGCTGATCATCTAAGGCAATGAATTCCATAATCTTTTGTGTAATGACCTTTGCCATGACACTATCACTGGGAAACTTCCTTGCCTTTTCAAAAACGTCCGCCACAGACAGAATGCGTGTGCTCGGAGGGGTTTTGATTTTCTGTGCCGCGTTATTCTCATATTCAGCATAGCGATCGGGATGTTTGGATTTCAGGTGATAAATTAAACCCGACATGGAGAAAGTCTTTGCAGACGCACCCCCTCTTGAAAATTCGGCATTACATGTTTTGCAAATCGCTATCCGTGGGTCTTTTTCCAAGATATACTGAAATATGTCCACACCTCAGACATGTTGCAGGGCGCGGTTTCTGTTTGCGTCATCACAACAAACTGTTTCGGCAGTGTTGTTTCGGTGATCAAAGTCTTTCGGTGGCCGAATATTCGGTGCATACCTAAATAAAATATATTTTAGCAACAACTGGAACCTCATGAGCATGTTTAACCAGAGAGAGCGAGAAAGTATCGATAAGCAGTATCGATTTTGATAAAATGTAAAACTATACCCATACCAACTCAAGTATTGAGTACTGACTAAAATATTCTACTAAAATTTAGCAAAAATCATACAATAAAAACTGATGGTTAAATACAGGTTGTTAAACACTATTTGATTTGGCTGAATGATTGTCATCTTCTCTTCATGCCAAAATGTTTGCCAACATTTCCGTTCAAGATCTTTGCAATTGGTTGTGTTAACCAAAACTTGCAGTTTATTCTTGTTGCCCAGCTGTGCTCTTTTAATGCTATTATTTTGCACTAGGTTGCACTCGATGCACTTTATTTAGCTTTATGTTGTGTGTTGTAGCTTTGTTGTTTCGTGTAGCACCAGGGTTCTGGAGGAACGTTGTCTCTGTGTACCTCTGTGTATAGTAGAAATGACAATGAAAGCCTCTTGACTTTTAATTGTTTAAACTATTAATAGTTAACGGCATGGATGGTATCTTTTGGCCTTTTAAAAGTTATAATATATAAGACTGTTGCATATTTGCTAAGGCAAAATATGATTAAACTTTTTTTAACGAGATTAGTGTTATGATCTATTAGCGTTTTAGGGGTAGTGTGACTGGTTTATATAATATATGAAATAGATGATATGAGAGATGCAAGTAATTTTTTAAATGCAAATAAAGCTGATCATTGGTGCTTAACACAGAACAATTTTTTTATTTGCTAACAGGTGCTTGAAAATGCAGAAGGTGCAAGGACAACTCCATCCGTTGTAGCTTTTACAGCTGAAGGGGAGAGACTGGTGGGTATGCCTGCCAAACGGCAAGCTGTCACAAATCCAAACAACACATTCTACGCTACCAAGCGCCTGATTGGGAGACGCTTTGATGACCCTGAAGTGCAGAAAGATTTGTAAGTTTTTTTTTTTTTTTTTTATTATTATTTTATTATTATTATTATAATTTTATTTTTTTTTTTTAACAATGAACATTAACTTTTTTTTTCCATACTTGTACTCCTTAAGGTAGTCTAAGACAGGCCATCGAACACTTGATATGCTTTTTTTTTTCCTTTCTGGTGTAATGATAGATGATAGCCTCTGCTACATTAAGATAAGATAAGATAAGATAAACCTTTATTCGTCCCACAGTGGGGAAATTTCTGTGTTACAGCAGCAAAAATTAAGAAATAAAAATAGATGCAAATATATAAAAAAAAGAATATACAAAGAAATAAAAGCACAGAAATAAAAACGAATAATAATAATAAACAAAGAAATAAAACTAAATGCAAATAAATAAATAAAAAGAATATACACATACTATAATAACAGTATATACACAGTACAATGTATAAATTACAAAGGGGGGGGGATAAAATAAATAACATACGCATTTCGGGGTAATATTTTTAAAGTGGTATTGCACGTAATTGTGGGTACTATTGCACATGTTGCATGTAATATTGCACACAGGTAATGTTTATTGCACAGCTAAAAAGTAATAGTATATTTTGGTGACTGGTTTTACTGGGAACAGCTTTGGTTGTACAGTCTAACAGCAGCAGGGAGAAAAGACCTTCTGTAACGCTCCTTCAGGCACTTAGGATGTATCAGTCTGTCACTGAAGGAGCTGCTCAGTGATGTAACTGTTTCATACAGGGGGTGAGAGGCGTTCTGCAGCAATGATGATAGTTTTGCTACCATCCTCCTTTCTCCCACCTCCTGTACAGTGTCCAGGGGAATCCCCAGGACTGAGCTGGCCTTCCTGATCAGCTTGTCTAGTCTCTTCCTGTCTGCAGTAGAGATGCTGCTGCCCCAGCATACCACACCATAGAATATGGCTGAGGCCACTACAGAGTCAAAAAAGGTTTTCAGTAGCTCTCCTTGCACTCCAAAAGACCTTAATCTCCTCAGCAGAAAGAGTCTGCTCTGCCCTTTCTTGTAAATTGCCTCAGTGTTGTTTGTCCAGTCCAGTTTGTTGTTATGGTGAACACCCAGGTATTTGTAAGAGTCCACTCTCACAATGTCCTTTCCCTGAATGTTCACTGGTGATAAAGTATGTTTGTGCCTACGGAAATCCACCACCAGTTCTTTCGTTTTCCCCGCATTAATCTGGAGGCAGCTCCGTTGGCACCAGTCCACAAAGTTCTGAACAAGTCCTCTGTACTCCCTGTCATCATCATCCGTGATCAGACCGACGATGGCAGAGTGATCAGAGAACTTCTGTAGGTGACAGGTTGCTGAGCTGAACATGAAGTCTGCTGTGTAGATGGTGAAGAGAAACGGGGCTAGAACCGTTCCCTGCGGGGCTCCAGTGTTGCAGACAATCATGTCAGACTCACAGTCACGAGTCCTCACATACTGTGGTCGGTCTGTGAGGTAGTCCAGTATCCAGGCAGACAGATGATGGTCCACTCCCATGTACACCATCTTATCCCTCAGGAGCGCAGGTTGGATGGTGTTAAAAGCACTAGAGAAGTCAAAAAACATGACTCTCACAGTGCTCCCAGCCTTTTCCAGGTGTGAAATAGCCCGATTTAGGAGGAAGATGATTGCGTCTTCCACTCCAATGCCAGGTTGGTAGGCAAACTGAAGTGGATCCATTGA
>JAAIIK010000039.1:6302823-6334323 GCA_014706435.1 Silurus glanis
CACACACACACACACACACACACACACACACACACACACACACACACCTGTGTTTCTCTTGCTTTTTTCCTAACTTGATGCAGAGAGAAAGAAAAATGGGTGATGGGGTTGGCTAGTTGACACAATGATTAAGGGCAATGCACATTGTGTGCATAGTGAATACAGAGACTTCAATAATACATTCTATGACTGCATTAATTAAATAGAAAGCCAGAATTTAATTAAGACATGAGGGTGCCCTGAGACATAGAGGCCAGCCATTTCAGTCAACAAACTTGAGTGAATAGGTGAGAGTAGGGGGTCACATTATACAAGCTTCCCAGTTCAGCAACATATTCTTGCCTGTAAACCCTCCAGATCTTTTATTTATCTAAGGAAAATATTAACGAGTGGCTTAAACAAGTATACTTTAATCCTAGACTTAAGCAATGTTTTTAGGACATTTTGGTTAGTTTTCTGGCTATCTATGATCATCAGGTTGAGATTCTCATTCTCATTCATAGCAATGTTACACCAAGATAAAATGTCTAAAATAGCTCCTTCTTTGTATAGTCAATTTAAAAGTATTGTGAGGCATAGAATCTCCATTGCCATCAAGTTTTGATTGTACACATTTCACAATGACAGCCATTTTGTAATGTCAGATGTTTTAATACAGTGCTATGTAATATATTTTATTTAGCATAGAATTGCCAATCCAGCATCAATCACTGTTCTTATTATTATTTTTTTTTTCTTTTTTTTTTTTTTTTACTTTAGTCGGGTGTTGATCTAACAAGAGACAACATGGCTTTGCAAAGATTGCGAGAGGCAGCTGAGAAGGCCAAATGTGAACTTTCTTCTTCTCTGCAGGTTGGTTCCTGTTTATATTTTTTTCTTTTTAACAGAATAGTTTGATTTCAATTGTTCAACTCTACTTAATGTAGACATTTGTGTTTTGCAAGGTTTGTTGGGGAGAAAAGCTGTTTAAGATTTATATGGACTTATTAGCACTTAGTATGTCAATTCATTTTGCTGTGATCATTCTCCTTTTTTGACCATTTCCAAAATCCAATATAATCTAAATGGATACCAAGTGGACTGATGGTTTTTAAATTACTGTATTAATGTAAAATTACTTTATAATTTAATTAAACAATATTTTTTAAATTTTATTAAACATGCAAAATAAAACTACCCAATGTTCATCAACTCTGGTTCTGTAAACAATACTCATCTTTAATTCTGTTGCAGATCATATCACTTTCATTTAAGTTGTTTAAAATGTTTACAAAATTTGTGTACAAAGTTAGATTGTGATGCCATTGTATTGCAGATAAGAGTGCTGGTATATGTAGTGCTACTAAAAATCTCTATTGTGAAAGAGTAATGCTTTATTACATTCTATATTAGCCCTCATTTCTTCTATCATAATTAGAGAGAAAATAAGAAAAATAAATTGCATTCTTTATTGTTGTTAAATATATTAAATTCTCTCTCGCTCTCTTTTTTTTTTTTTTTTTTTTGCAATACAGACTGACATCAACCTACCTTACTTAACAATGGACAGCTCTGGTCCTAAACACTTGAACATGAAACTTACCCGTGCCCAGTTTGAGGGTATTGTAGGAGATCTAATTAGAAGGACTGTGGCCCCATGTCAGAAGGCCATGCAAGATGCTGATGTTTCTAAGAGTGATATCGGAGAAGTTTTGTTGGTGGGGGGCATGACTCGTATGCCAAAGGTAAATATGTCCCAAACTCTTCAAAAGTTTTTCTGAGTACAGGGTGTAAAATGAACCATGGAATTTAGAAAGGTGGTACGATTCACTTCTCTAGAAGTGTACTTTGCTCACATTGGTATAGTTAATTTAGAAAATTGTCTAACCATCTAAGCAATTATTAGAATGTGACCGTTTTAATTTAATTAGCAATTTGAAACAAACAGCTCTGGAATAAAATGACCACTGCAGTTTACTCCTAAATCAGCATCTCTCGGAGTATGACAAGCATTCCATGCCTTCTTTGTTTAATTTTTACACAAGCACACCTTATTCTGCTTAATGAGCTACTGATTTGGTGATCACCTAAATCCAATCCTATTTAATGGGGAAAAGTATAAAAAAAAAAGCACTGCTGTAATCAACATTCTCCTCTGCAGTTGCTTGGATTTAAAAAAAAAAAAAGTGCTAGTCTTTCAAAGGTAATTGGAAATGTAAAAATAACCATGCCAGAAAACAGTAAAAAGTAGAAAGGTTTTGGGGGGGCTAGCTTTACCGGCACAAGGATTCAGTGAGCATCAAGTTGCTTCTTTCCTTAACATTTTCAAAGATGTCCACAAAAACAAGATCAAGCAACAGACACTGGGAACAACAAAGCTACAACCTGAGAGAGCTGAAAACGGGTCAGTAACAAGCGAGAAACTTATTTGAATGTCAATCAAGAACCGTAGCCTAACCTCAAGTGACTTTACCCCAGTTTAGTTTGCCACTGTTGTTAAGTGCATGGCAAGAACAGTTTGAAACAGGCTTCTACACGCATGGCTGAAGTCATACAAAGCCAGAAAAAAAGCCCTTCATCAGTGAAAAGCAAAGAAGAGCCAGGCTGAAGTTTGCAAAAGACCACAGGAGTTGGACTGTAGCAGACCTAAGCAAGGTCATCTTTTCTGATGAGTCCAATTTTCAGCGGAGACCTGGAGATGCCTACAACCCACAGTGTCTTGCACCAACTGTAAAACATGAAGGAGGGTCAGTGATTATCTGTCAGTGCATCAGTCTGGAATTGGACAGATTTGTCTTTGTGAAGGACTCCTGAATCAAGCCACGTACAGGGATGTTCTAGAGGAACATTTGCTTCCATTCTGCTAAGACAATGTTCCCCAAATCAGAGGAATAGATTTTCAAACAGTATAATGCGCCATGCCATACAGCTAGAGCAGTGATAGTCTGGCGATTGAGCTAAAACATGTTTTGGCATGCTCTACACCAGTTAGCATGCCAAAAAGCATAAAAGCTGTAATTGCAAATCAGGGTTATTCTACCAAATACTGATTTCTTAATTTTATTTAGCCAAAGCATTAACGCAATTTGTTTAAAAATTATTTGCATTTAGATTTATTGAGTTATAAAGCTTTGCAAATACTGCGTGTTCTTGGGTTATTTTGATTGGTTGTCATTTCCTTTAAATATACTCTCTAACAATAGTTATATTTTGAATCTAGGAGAAATATTGTCAGCAGTTCACAAAAAAAGAAACAAAACTGTTCTATGCTATAAAAAGAGAATGAAACAGAAACGAAAGGAAATGGAAAAAAAATATGCATTGGTGTAAAAAAATGCACAAGCATTTGCTAAAAAAGTGACAAATATAATCATTTCATAATCATTATTTGCTGCTTTTATATTTAGTGCTTGTTTACACCATTTTAATTGAATCCATCACTATGTTGCAAGTGAGGTGATTGTGCAACCTGATGCTTGCGTGTCACAGATCTAATGCATCTGTCCCGAAGTTAGCAAACAGTTGACACAATAGCACTTCATTAAACTATTGTTATACTGTTATCTTGCCTTCACGCTAACCCGTAGCTTGAGCAGCCCAACTAATCGATAACAGCATTCTTTAACAACGGATTTAATTATTGATTTTATCGATTGGTTGTTGCAGCCCTAGACACTATGCATAAATGTACATAAATGTTAGACTGAAAACGTAATTATATTTTTCATAAACATAGCATCTTTGCAAGATTGTGTAGGGAAAATTATTCATGCAAGCTGAATTTCAGGCCAAATTAGTATTGCTGCATCCTTATTTTACTGCTTAAATAATTAATAAGTAATTACTTTCCACTTTTAGGTTCAGCAAACAGTACAGGATCTGTTTGGTAGGGCTCCAAGTAAATCTGTTAACCCAGATGAAGCTGTGGCTGTTGGGGCAGCCATCCAGGGGGGTGTGTTGGCTGGAGATGTGACAGATGTGCTCTTGTTGGATGTCACTCCTCTCTCTTTGGGAATTGAAACTCTGGGTGGTGTGTTCACCAAACTTATCAACCGTAATACAACCATTCCCACCAAAAAAAGCCAGGTAATTTCTTTTAGACTAAATGACAAAAGCTAATTTCTTAATAATGCAATAATTTACACAAAGATCTTTAAGGTCCATGATTTAGCCTGTGGCACATGTGGTTTGTCCTAAATCTTCTAAATAATTTGATTTTTATTATTTTTGCAACAAAACTGGTGTTAAAATACACAGGAGGCTTTAATAATTAATTTCAGTTATATCAGATCTTTCTAATCTAATCAGGTGTTTTCTACTGCTGCTGATGGGCAAACACAAGTAGAAATTAAAGTTTGCCAAGGTGAGCGTGAAATGGCAGTGGATAATAAGATCCTAGGACAGTTCACACTGGTAAGTCATAACGTATACATTTTGTTTATTAAAATAGAATTAAATTTTTTGTTCTTTGATGTATTTGTATGGTTACATCTTCAAATCTCTAGTGATAAAGTGTTAAGCCTCTGAGAAAAGGCCCTTAGTAGTATAAATTAGATGATTGGAAGTTGCTCTGGAAGGCCGTGAAATGAAAGTTAAAAAGATTACTGAAATTGTTGTTTTTTGATACTTAAACTTTGTCTCTTTTTTGTTACTTTTAAAATGAATAAATATATACTTAATACCTTTTGTTCACAAAAAAAAAAAAACAATTTGGGACACATTCTTTTACTGTTTTAGGTTGGCATCCCTCCTGCTCCACGTGGTGTTCCACAAATTGAAGTCACTTTTGATATTGATGCTAATGGAATTGTGCATGTTTCTGCTAAAGACAAAGGCACTGGGCGTGAACAGCAGAGTAAGATTTGGGGTTTGTCAGAACTAGTGATTTGTTTCAGTAAACCTTATAGGTAATTTGCATTTCTTTTCTCAATATTTTTTCCAGTTGTCATTCAATCCTCTGGTGGTCTCAGTAAAGATGACATTGAGAATATGATTAAGAATGCTGAAAAGCATGCAGAGGAGGACAGAAAGAGGAAGGTAATTCAGCTTTTTTTTTTATCAGATATTCAGTTCCCTACAAAGGTACTAGAAAGGCAAGATTCTTATGCTTTTGATATACAGTGGGTACCGGAAGTATTCAGACCCCCTTAAATTTTTCACTCTGTTATATTGCAGCCATTTGCTAAAATCATAAAAAGTAAATTTTTCTTCCTCATTAATGTACACATAGCAAAACACAGAATTGTTGACATTGTTGCAGATTTATTAAAAAAGAAAAACTGAAATATCACATGGTCCTAAGTATTCGGACCCTTTGCTCAGTATTTAGTAGAAGCACCCTTTTAAACTAATACAGCCATGAGTCTTTTTTGGAAAGATGCAACAAGTTTTTCACACCTGGATTTGGGGATCCTCTGCCATTCCTCCTTGCAGATCCTCTCCAGTTCTGTCAGGTTGGATGGTAAACATTGGTGGACAGACATTTTTAGGTCTCTCCAGAGATGCTCAATTGGGTTTAAGTCAGGGCTCTGGCTGGGCCATTCAAGAACAGTCACGGGGTTGTTGTGAAGCCACTCCTTCGTTATTTTAGCTGTGTGCTTAGGGTCATTGTCTTGTTGGAAGGTAAACCTTCGGCCCAGTCTGAGGTCCAGAGCACTCTGGAAAAGGTTTTCGTTAAGGATATCCCTGTACTTGGCCACATTCATCTTTCCCTCGATTCCAACTAGTCGTCCTGTCCCTGCAGCTGAAAAACACCCATGCTTCACTGTTGGGACTGTATTGGACCAGTGATATTCATTTTTAATCACCACATTATCTGTGTAAAGCTGCTTTGAGACAATGTTCATTGTTAAAAGCGCTATACAAATAAAAATGAATTGAATTGAATTGAGTGATGAGCAGTGCCTGGTTTTCTCCACACATACTGCTTGGAATTAAGGCCAAAAAGTTCTATCTTGGTCTCATCAGACCAGAGAATCTTATCTCACCATCTTGGAGTCCTTCAGGTGTTTTTTTTTTTTTTTTTTTTTTTTTTTTTTGCAAACTCCATGCGGGCTTTCATGTGTCTTGCACTGAGGAGAGGCTTTCGTCGGGCCACTCTGCCATAAAGCCCCGACTGGTGGAGGGCTGCAGTGATGGTTGACTTTCCACAACTTTCTCCCATCTCCCGACTGCATCTCTGGAGCTCAGCCACAGTGATATTTGGGTTCTTCTTTACCTCTCACTAAGGCTTTCCTCCCCCGATAGCTCAGTTTGGCCGGACGGCCAGCTCTAGGAAGGCTTCTGGTTGACCACTGTGCTCTTAGGAACCTTAAGTGCAGCAGAAATTTTTTTGTAACCTTGGCCAGATCTGTGCCTTGCCACAATTCTGTCTCTGAGTTCTTCAGGCAGTTCCTTTGACCTCATGATTCTCATTTGCT
The DNA here is from genome assembly GCA_014706435.1 of Silurus glanis. Lineage (NCBI taxonomy): Eukaryota > Metazoa > Chordata > Actinopteri > Siluriformes > Siluridae > Silurus > Silurus glanis. The sequence continues at coordinate 6,309,222 of JAAIIK010000039.1, forward strand.
CTGACATGCATTGTGATCTGTAAGGTCTTATATAGACGGGTGTGTGGCTTTCCTAATCAAGTCCAATCAGTATAATCAAACAGTTGGACTCAAATGAAGGTGTAGAACCATCTCCAGGATGATCAGAAGAAATGGATAGCACCTGAGTTAAATATGAGTGTCACAGCAAAGGGTCTGAATACTTAGGACCATGTGAAATTTCAGTTTTTCTTTTTTAATAAATCTGCAAAAATGTCAACAATTCTGTGTTTTCCTGTCAATATGGGGTGCTATGTGTACATTAATGAGGAAAAGAAATGAAAAATGATTTTAGCAAAAGGCTGCAATATAACATAGAGTGAAAAATTTAAGGGGGTCTGAATACTTTTCACTGAAACACAAATTTTTTCAATTAATAAAGCATATAGGACAGGTGTTTCTTGATGTGCAGGTGATTGTAATTGATTTAAACAGTTTTGAATGTGTACTTTTGGTTTGAACCCTAAGATTTCTCTGTGAAGACTGTGTTTGTTAAATATAATACAAAGACTAGAGAGCTGCCCTAGAAAAATGTAACCACTGGTATATTAGATTAGCTTTCACAAAGAACTACAGACATCAGCAAAAAAGTTCTGGAATCAAGTATATAAATTTTAGCCTTGTAACCAATTTGGTAAATCAAAAAGTGTAAGCTGTTTAAGACCTTAACTCATTTCATGCATTTCATCTCTAAATGGTCATATCAGTGTTGTCCAGTTCTTGTACAGTAGCAGAATAAATTTCATTTCACTTTAGTCACTCTAATCAAATTTGCCAAAACAGATTTTGCAGATTTGTTCACTGATCCTTACTCTAAGTTACATCAGTGCAGGCTAGTTTTAAGAGAGTGGATGTGAATTGAATTAAGTGTCATTCATTCACAACCTACAAGTAACAGTTCTATCATGCTCCTTCTAAAATGCAAGATGCTGCTGCTACATTTTGGCTGATTGGAAGACTGCAAAAATGTTAGCTCATTAGGTGAACATATTCCTAAGTAAAATGCAAGGTGAGTTTGGAACATCACATTGGTTTCAGCATCATTTGTAAATGTTCATTCTGACTAGGATCGGGTTGAGGCTGTTAACATGGCTGAAGGCATTGTCCATGATACAGAGTCAAAGATGGAGGAGTTTAAGGACCAACTACCAACTGAAGAGGTACAGTGAAGCATTTTATTTACAAATTTATGCACAAAGCACAATAAATAGTTATAACTCATGTAATTTTATCGTATTGCCTCAGTGCAAGAAGCTTCAGGATGAGATCACTAAAGTGAGAGATCTGCTTACACGGAAGGACCTAGAGACTGGAGAAAGCATCAAACAGGCAGCCACAGGTCTACAGCAAGCATCACTCAAGCTCTTTGAAATGGCTTATAAGAAGGTAATGTATGATCATATTTGTCACAATCTTTACATTTTATAATATAACAACGCTACAATGTGATCTAAGCAAAGGTTCTCATTCTATAAAATAAAAGGTCACATAAATTTTCATAATGTGCAATGCAAATAGTTCCAATAGCATCTAAGAGTACAAACTGTAGTAGGCATATGCTGTTATAATTAATTTCTGCCTTGTAACGGGTCCACCTGGTCTAATTAATTTAAAAGTAATGCCAGAAAAACAGCAGATCAGTCTGGGAAGCAACTTATTTCAAGACAGTGACTGGAAATGCATGTAGTGTTTATCAAAGCAGTGCTGACGGAACTTAATCTTGGCGCATTCATTGTTAATTTGAACATTCGCTTAAAACCACAATAGTGACCAAAAATATAATCGTTTACTGCTGCTGTTATTTGCTGCTTTTAGATTTTGTTCGATCCAGTTTAATTGAATCATCACTATGTCGTTAACGAGTTGATTGTGCAACTTGATACTTGCGAGCCACGCCAGAACAGTTCAGTGCAACTGTCCTGAGGTTAGCAAACAAACAGTTTTACGTTACGACGACCCCATCGTAAGTAAAAAATATAAGTAAGTTGAAGATGGTACTATAACTGACAGTCTTTCCTGCTTAATGCTGATTTATAATTTTCATTTTCTGCTCTAATCTGATGACCTTCCTCTTCTTTTTATTTTATTTTATTATTTTTTTTCTCCACTACAAGCAGGAGACATACTTAGGTGCTTGGAAGACATGCTTTTATCACAAAAAAATACACACAGACAAACTTTAATCCGTCGACTGCTAGCGAGAGTGGGGCATCTCACAGGGCGAGAGTTGCGCTCATCCCAGCTGCATGTCCAACATATCGTACATTGTACACTGCTGCCTGTGCCTGTTGCACAAAATAGTTAATATTTTTTAATTGTCGTATTGCTATAGTCATCGTAAGATGGAAAAACCAAAAATCTAACCATCGTAACGTGGGGACCATCTGTATTCACATTTGTGTGGTGCTGTTTAAAATGAGTTACCAAGTTTGACATGTTGCCAGAAACCTACCCAATCACTGCTGAACAATGTCTGCAGAAGGACACTGACCGCAAACATGCAGACAATGTCAATAACTAGAGGTTCACTGGATTAATTGGCCGGCCAATGAATCAGGCCGATTATTGGCATTTGTTTTATTTATCGGCATTGGCTGATTGTGCTGTAAATTAAGCCAATTATTGAGCAGGTGCATCTGACGCACCAAACTGTGCGTGTATTTTCTGCACGTGTGTGAGAGAACATAACTTTCCTATACCAGCAGGTGGCAGTAATCTGTATTCCGCATCCAAACAGGGAAACCGTGAGAGCTAGAACTGTCAATATATAAAGCAAGCACTGTTTGTACCTGCCTTGATCATTACTAAAGAATTCATATTTTTTTTTAGTCATGTATGCTAAGTTGCAAGAATAACAAGCGTGTTCCTTTGGTAATTTGCTAAGCTTTAATGCCGTCCAACTGAAGCCAGCTGTTCGAAAAACTAAAGCCAACAAAGAGAATGAGAATAAAGTTTAGAGAGGGAATGAGAATAACAATTGGAGCAGGAAAGAGAGCAAGTCTTTGGAACTGTCTTGAACCAGCTGTAGTTTAGGGTAAGCTCAGGGACCAAAGCCTGCTAACAAGTGCATGGATTAGAGAAAAAAAAATCTGCATCAAATATTGGCAATCGGCTGCCGTGATTTCTAAATACTGGCATCAGCCAGAGGAAAAACCCATATCGGTTGACCTCTATTAAGAACTATTTTCAACATAGAGAACAAGGAGTACTCTCAGTGGTGATTGACCCCTACAGTTCCTTCAAAATTTGTAAGGAAGTGTACCTAGAAAGATTATTGCTGTTTTGCATGCAAAGGGTGGCCACACCATTTCCAACCATTCGCACCATATCGCACTATTAATAGGCACTAATTATTTTGAACTGAGCGCCGATAACAAGCCAGATGGTCTCCCTCTCCTCTTTAGTATAGAGGATTCATGATTTCCAAAAAGTTTTTAATTCTTCTGACTACAGAACAGTTTTAAACTTCGCCTCATTTTATTTTAAATGAGCTTTTAATCAGAGAAGATAGTGGCATTTCTGAAACATGTTCACATATGGCTGCTTCTTTGCATGATGGAGCTTTGACCTGCATTTGTGGATGACATGTTACCCATCTGGCCATTAGGAATGTGTCAAGAAAAAATTTATCCCACAGCTTGTTGCGGCAAAACGCGGCACGTAGTGAATTTCTCTGGCACATGAAGTACTTTACCAGTAGGGGACAGTCGCGATTCCTTCTCACTTATAGCATTTACTGAAGCCAATAATATGCAGGCGCCTATTGACAGCAAGCGGCCGAGCTCATAAATGCGAGAACAACAGTTTTAAGTATATTGTGTATGTAAAGCTTAAATAGAGATAAATTATGATTGATTCAGTTATTGATGGTTTTAACATGGGTGTCATGGGTGTTTGGACATTGCTGTAGGGTATATATTGTGTTAAGTTCATAGGATTAATTAAATGTTAGCCTGGTGAACACTACTCAGAACATAAAACATTTTTGACAGGTAATTTATAGGACAAGTTTAACACCTAGATGGCTACCTTGTCTTGGTGCGCTTTGTGTGTATTGTATTTGTGTTCGTTAAAACGTGTTGTTACCAGGTGTTGTTACTCATTCACCAGAGAAGAGCTGGTAAACATCAGCGCTACAGTTCGTAATGACTTATTTCCTGAGTTTATTGAGACATCTTTGTATTTTACTTGACATTCTGGTCAATGGTTCCCCAAACATAAAACTCCGGAGGAGAGTAGAACCGGTGTGCCGGTGTGCCTCCGCCAACACGGGTATCGTACACCGCTGCCGGGAATATTTCCTTCCAGTGTGTGTTTACTTTGTTTTTCCCTACCAGAAGCCGTAGTTTGTCTAGTTTGTTACACAGAGATTTTTCTTCGTCCTCTGTTATGCGCTTCATGGAAACGTGGCTGTGTTCTGCGCTGCACCTAGTATTCCAACCGCAGCACAGAACTTTGGCAAGATGAAGGGTGGAGGAATTAGTTTCTACTAGGGGTGTAATGGTAGACTGAAGTCACGGTTCCGTACGTACCTTGGTATGGGGGTCACGGTTCGGTGCAACAGAAATAAGCAAAAAATCCCCACTGCTTGCTTTTCTCCTGTTTATTTTGAACAGGCAGTAGTGTTTGGTCACAGTCAGCTACAGAACTGAAAAGCTTCTTGTGATTATGAAAGTGTATAATTTGAATTATGAAAAATACAACTTTTTAATTAGGAGACTATATATTAAACTTTTAAAGGTTAAGCCCAACCCTCTGGTAAAACAAAAGAAAAACATTAAATGTTTCGAAATCTTTTAATGAAAATGCTTCAAAATAAATAAGGCATCAAAATATCCACTCATGTACAGCTGCCTCGAAACGCCGAAACACTGTTATCATCCTATCTGCGACTCGCTCTCCTTTTCTGCCATACTTCACAGGAAACCTGAAACTTTCCCACACTACGGATTTAAAAAAAAAAGCAGTGCATGTACCGTTACACCCCTAGTTTCTACATTAACAGTATTTTGTGCAGCGATGTCTGTGATTCATCTTGTCTTTTTTATAAACTATAAGCCCTTCTACTCACTGTGCAAGTTCATTCATTCTGGTCGGTGTTTACATTCCACTTATTGATAGTGCATACTGTCGATTTGAAAGACAGTGGGACACCTCTAATGTCATCCCTCCAAACACCACAGCTTTATCACCTTCACCCCCCCAATACAGCAGGTACTGGGGTCTCTACACAGCTGAAAACCTCAACACCCTTTGCCTCTTTTCTCCCCAACACAAGAACGACACACTCCATCCAGGACAGAGACATTAACAGAGCTTTTAATAGACAGAGCCCCTGAAAAACAGCCAGATCGGATCGTTTCCCCATTCACCCTGAAGTACTTCTCTATTATGAACATTCCGAAAACGGTTTGATTAGAATAAATACCGGTTAATAACGTTATTTATTTACTTTTTTTATGTTGCCTAGTTAATAATAATAATCCTACAATCATCTTTTATTATAAGATTCTGTCCAAGTGCTATTAAATGAAAGGAAATGGGATATTGGTATAAACAAATTAAAGTATATAAAATATTTTTAAATATTTTCTGCATGGTTAAACATAGGACTATGCTACTTGTGAGAGGGGAAAAAGATCTGTCAAGTGTAAGTCCTTTTAGCTTTTATTAGGCCTAAATTCAGAAATAATCTAGAATACCAGTGAATAATAAAGGCCAGCCCTATTAATGCTAAACTACTATTTATTATGTAGGCTAAGCTTTGTACTTCACTGGCATTATTGGTGAAAAATTTCATCTTTCTCATATATCAGCACAGGTCACTCTAAACAGCACAGATTATATTACAGATTACTCAGATTGAGCAGGGTAAAGTTTTAAATTTGGTTGTCTGTTTTATTTTAATAATTTACAGGCTGCGATACCAAGCTAGCAGGGTGAGTTACAAGAATGACAAATCCCTGTTTACAAAAAAAATTAGGTTTAAAGAGGCAACATGAGTTTAGCAAGGTGGTGAAAGAGGCTAAACTGCTCTACAGTGGGAGACTACAACATCAGTTTTCATCTAATGATTCTCCTTCTGTCTGGAGAAGGCTACCCCCATCTCTCCTGTTGAAGGGCAAGGGGTCAGCCCTAATATCATTCACCACAACTTTAACTTATCAGCTTACACAACAATGACACTCTCCATCCACAGAGAGTACTGTGCTCCAGTGTACACTTAGCTTCAACACCTCACTGGAGATATGCCACATGCCACATGCTGCTTCAACACCTCCACTATTCCCAAAAAACTAGAATGAGAGAAAAAAGAATAGCTTTTTTGAACACCTTGTGAAACTGCATTGTTAATGTCTATCTTTATTTTTATATTTTTATAGCACCAGCATGGCATGTTTGTTTGTTTTGTTTTGTTTTGTTTGTTGCATGTCACTTCTGTTCCTCGAACCAGAATACATTAATGACAGCAATTAAATCAGACTTTGTAGCTGGTTTTGCTACTTTTCAAATGTAGTTTTTCAGAGCATGCCACACCATCTCAATAGTATTCATGTCAGGGGATTCTGCTGTAGTCTTCACCCAGTTAATACCCTCTGTAGCTATCACCTTTTTTGCAGCAGTGTGTTTTGGATAATTTTCCTGAAAAAAACAGTGATACCGTAATTTCCGGACTCTTAAGCGCACCAATATATAAGCCTTACCCACTGAATTTGACAGATTTTTATTTTGAACATAAATAAGCCGCACCTGTCTATAAGCCTACACTGAAACTAATGAACTTTACACAGGCTTTAACGAAAGACAGTGCCTGTTACACGGTGTAACGGGTGAAATATGTTGTGGCTCCTTTAAGAGCAGAGCGGCATTTTGGGAATAGCCTGCCGCCGCATTTTTCCGCTATTACTGCATGTGTGCAAGACCGAGGAATATGTCCTTATTATTTTCTGATGCTCATTTCTAAGTTTCTTTGACTAACCCGTAACACTGTTGCCAAGAGAAATAAAAAAGCACGAGTTTTGAAAACCTGTCTATGCTTATGATTTCTGTTGCAACTGGAGTTAGCGAGCTCTCCCATGACCCTGACTCAACGCGTTACAACAGCTTGTATCTAAACAGTAGCCTACCAAGAAAGTCATTGTTCACTGTCTTCCTCCTTCCTTTCACAACTATTTCTCTCGGGAGTTTTTCTTTTGGCATCGTCGTGCCAAATCACCACCGGTGGAAGTTTTTTTTCTCCCGATGCCGTGCAGCTCAGAACACAGGTGAAGTGCGTTTTTTTTTTTTTTTTTTTTTTTTTTTTTTTTTTTTTTTTTTTTTTTTCCGTTTCCGTTCGGAAATTTCATTGGTCTGTTATGTCGCTCAGTTTTTTGGCTTGAAGTTTGTGAAACTGGGGAAAAACCCAGGAAAAATCCACAAATTAGCCGCTTCGTTGTTTAAGCCGCGGGGTTCAAAACATGGAAAAAAAGTAGCGGCTTATAGTCCGAAAAATACGGTAGTTCCAAAGTTTTCCCTAATGTATGGGGCAGCGGTTACTTTAATAAAAGTTTCTTCGAACTAAGACCTTTCCATCCCTTCAAAGATGGCGATCGGTCCTGGTATGGCTCCCTAACATGAAATGTCACAGGATGTTTCGGATGTTTCACAGTATTCAAACACATTTCTAAAATCATGTACACATATAGTACACCCTGACTGAACTGTGAAGACTGACCGATCCTCACAAAATGGAGATTGGAGTTAATGTCAAGGTTGACCGATAGATTTGGAGCGCCGAACGCTACAAAGAGAGAGAAAATATTAAATTAATATATTAAATTGGCATAAAATCTTACAGAAAGTTTAGTACATTACACCGTATTGCTTTAGTTAAAATGATCAGTGAGAGATATTTTATTACATGACAAAATATACAAATTAATCGTGGTAATTAAACTAAACAGCTATAATTGTTAATAAGAAAATAGATCACTTGTACTTACCTTTTAGTGTAAATGCTGATCTGAAACTCTGTACAAAAATGTTGTAAATACATATGATAAATCGCCTGCGTTGTCAGAGTAAATCTTTTTAAACCACCGTGAATAAAGCAGTAATGACAGACCATCACAAAATGGCGATTATAATAGTTTATAGCTTTTAGAAACTTAGACTTAAATAAAATATATATTTACCTTACAGCAAGTCATCCTGCATCTATAATGCTTTGGCTAAAATATCAATACGCTTTAAATTATGTGACAAAATATTAAATTTTTAAATGTATTAATTAAACACAACAAAAATCAATGGCACTTACCTATTGTTTTTTAACGGCTTTGTGTGTGTATGCTGTGTGTATGCTGTGTGAGTCTGTTTGAATACTCAGATGTTCTGTAGACATGCACTGCAAAGGTGATTGAATGGTGTTTATCCTTCTGCGTAGTTTAACTGTGATTATACTCTTGCGATACTTGGCATAATCCGGAGTTGCGATTATTATTTTTATTATTAGAAGAATGAAAAGAATGTGTTTGTAATCAGGTTCATAAAACCGCTCTCTTGCTCTTGTGGTATTGGTCAGTATGTATTTTTTACTTTTGTCATAAAATTAATTGCCACCTCTTACTGGCAGTTTTTGTTTTATATTTAAATACATCATTATCATTATATCATTATTTTAAATAATTTTCAATAATTAACAAATATTAAATAAATAGTAAATTATTCTCCCAAATATTTAGAAAATCCAGGAGCTTTGGATTTATTTTGCTTTAATGCATATACCGTAATTTCCGTACTATTAAGCCGCACCCACTGAATTTTACAAAGATTTTTATTTTGAACATAAATACGCCGTACTTGTCTATAAGCCGCAGGTGCCTATATTGAAACTAATGAACTTTACACAGGTTTTAATGCAAGACAGTGACTGTAACATGGCTTGTATCTAAACAGTAGCCTACCAAGAAAGTCATTGTTCACTGTCTTCCTCCTTCCTTTCACAACAATTTCTCTCGGGAGTTTATCTTTTGGCATCGTCGTGCGTTTAAAAATCACCATCGGTGAAGCTTTTCTCCCGATGCCGTGCAGCTCAGAACACAGGTGAAGTGTGTTTTTTCATGCTCGGTTGTTTTCAGCGTGACAAATGATTCACATTTCCTGTTGACAGTGCGAGTGAGAGGCAGGTCAAACGTCAGAGGAACCTCATCCATATTTATGATGTGGTGCGGGCTGATTCAGTGGGAGCGCACCCGATTTGATATAAAGAATTTCATTGGTTCACCTTAACCCGTTCGGCCATTTCATTGGTCTAATGTTATGGTGTGCAGTTTTTTGGCTTGAAGCTTGTGAAACCGGGAAAACCCAGGAAAAATCCATATATTAGCCGCTTCCTTGTTTAAGCCGCGGGGTTCAAAGCATGGGGGAAAAGTAGCGGCTTATAGTCCGGAAAATACGGTAGTTGTCATGTAATTTTCAATTCATAATAGTAAAATAGTAGAAACATAGTGAAAAATGAAAATTATCTTTGCTATGAAAAGTTTCCGTATGTTAAGCTTGGTTATTCATTCACTCAAATTCAGAAATATGTATCTCTACATAATAAGACTTCCACTACTGAGATTTATAATGCTGAAATTTCTCACTAATACTAAGTATATGATAATGTGAAAATGTTTTAATGCTAAGTAAAGCTGGCCGAAGCTAAATTTCTCAAAAATCTATAACAATAGTCAAACGTATTAAACTGAAAGAAAGGTTATAGATTCAGCACCTTGACTAATTGCTGAATTACAAATAGTGCATTGAGATTTCAATCTGTTGGTAATTTTATTTTAAAACAGTTCAACTCAAAATTGGTAAATGTAAGCTGGCATTGTGGGAGCGATAATTATTTGTGAAAAATAAAATAACTGAACTATCTTGCTTGCTTAAGTATTTAGCATGTGTGATATGGAAGTTGCCTGCTCACCAATAAAAGAAATTGCATTAAGGACACAGTTAGTTTATTATTGCATTATTGCCTGTGCATTATTATGTGACTTTCACTCATTTCTGGATAAAAACCCCATTTGAAAGTTCAAAGGTTAGGCAAGGCCATCTGAAGGAAATTTAAAGAAAGAGCATTCCATAGAGCTTAGTGATGAAGTAATGAAAATGCATATATTAAGGAAAGTGTACAATCATATGTTGGGATATCCCAATGAAGTACATGGGAAAATAATCAGGAAATGGAGTGACAAAAAGATCTAATGTGGGAGAAGGTTTTTGGTCAGATGAGACAATTGTTTTTCTGTGTCTGTCTGTGTGGTGCAAACACAACTCTTCCCATTCCTCAAAATTTCACCTTTCACCAGGGCAATGATCTCAAGCCTAATCAAAGTTCTGACTTTTTCAAGGTACTGTAATGTTGGGTTATTTTTCTATCAGCCAAGATTGTACATGCTCATTAAAACTGCACAGTTGATGTAGCTTGAACAACACATCTTAACCTCAGTCTGCTTTGAAATCCTTGTCTTATAGTAATGTAAAGAACATTCATGAGTATACGTAAGATGGCAATATCCAAAAGTATTGTTATTTAATAGGACTTTGGTAATTTGACACATTGCAATAGAAAATCTCTCTTTTTGCTGTACCAACAAAATCTAGGACTAAACCACAAGGTTTTTTTTTTTTTTAACAACCCTCATTTGTCTTGTTTATTATTTCTAGATGGCTTCAGAGAGAGAAGGCAGCACTGGCAGTTCAAGTGGAATGGAGACAGGAGAGAAAAAGGAGGGACAACAGTAAAGCCTTTAAAGTGAGGGCTATCCATGGACTAAAGACTGATATTGGTCTCCAGTTATTCTAATATTGTGCTTTATCACAATACTAAACATTTATATTTACCATCCTTCTGAAATTCATTTCATGCATGTACTTTTCAAGTTAACTTGAGCGATTGTTATTTTTTTCCACCTATTTCTCCTGTCTGTAAAATGCTTTTGTGACCCTCAGTTTAAATTGTGTAAATGAAATGTTTTCTCTGACATCAAAGCTTATTTTTTGGGTGGGGGTTGTTTTCATTGTTTAATTGGTACCATAGTTAAATATCTTTGTGTCTATTAAAGTTACTGGTATGTCCTGATTACCTATATTTTTTGCAATTTGTCACAATGTTTTCAGATTCACTAATACAATACATACAATACATACAGTATGGTAACTTTAGAACAGGCTACATTTCTGTAGAGCAATGTTGGTCCTTTGGAGAATTGATTTATTTGTCACACTGTAAGGCTTTTTTAAGCATAAACTCCCCCTTTTAAAGTCTTAATTTTAGTTATTTGACTAATACACTGCAAAACTTTTTGTTTTGTAGCGGAAGAGAATACCTGCACTGATACTGCCACCACCATGTTTTACTAAGTGTAATATGCTCTTATTGTGAATTTCCTAGTAGTTTAATCCAAATCTAACAGTCAATTTTGGAAAACTATGTAAAAACAGAAGAAATCAGGATCCAAATCAGTTGCTTAGTTTTCTGTAAGATTTATTTCCATTTTAATTAGTAATCACTAAGACTATTTTAATGAGAAAATTATACAGAACAATCTGCAAATAAAATAAAATCTTTATTCAGCATTGGGTTGATGGGTGGAAACACCTAAATAAGAGCCTCAGGGGAAAAGATCTGAGAGAAAGCCTAACTTGGGTAATCCAGTTTTGGACGAATGATATTAATGAGTCAAATACTGATATCTATAAAAAAAAATTTCATTAGTATAAAACATTCTTTTCAACTACTTAAAATAAATTATGCAAATAGGGCCACAAATGTGGCAATTTAGAGTCAGGAGTTTCTTCCATCATTTATTACTCTCAAAATGTTATGCTTGCTGTTTTACTGAGGCTGCACTGCATGTTCTTAGAAGTAGATACCACCTGGCAATCAAAACAAGTTCAAAACAGTTAACCACGAGTTATGTTTTTATCTACTCATAACACAATTTTGCTAAATCCTTTTTATTTATCCTTTTTATTTAAGTAAAAAGGATATTTGACTTTGAACTATAGTGAAGTTAAAGTCTCCCCAAATAGAAATACTTCAGTAAAGTATTGATACTCAAACACGCTACTTAAGTACAGTAACAAATTACATTTACTGTAAGTTACTCTCCACCACTGAGGTAATCACTTTACAATTATGTGTAAAATGCAGTCTATGCTGAGTGTTGTATAATAAAGATATAGACACAGGTGCATGTTGCTGTTGTCCAAGGCATTTATTCTTTCACTTCTGATAGTGAAAAAGAATGGTAGTGTGCCAATATGTGCTTTCCCAGACAATAATACAATAAACTTATATGCAAGTTTATCACTTTTAAAAGTTAAAAACTTAATTTTTTTATTAGCAACGGTGTTTCATTCAGCAGTGTTTCTGTTCATGAAATGTAATTGGAATTTATGGATTTGTTCTTAACCAGGTTTATTACATTCTGCACACGAACAATGTTTGTGTTGTATTAGGATATAAAGGGACTAAGCAAATCTTAATCATCTCACCCCTTGTACAGTAACCATTTTTCAGTCATTTAAAGTTAAAATCTAAATATAATTAACAGTTGAAATAAATGGTAAAATAATCTCTTGGCTGAACAAGTTTAGCAACTGAAATATATTTCACTTAAATGTTAACATTAATTAGTAAATGGTTCAACTGTTATTTTAGTCAATTGTAGTGAACTGCTTTATGAGAGATTATAGACCGACTGGGGTAACATTATGACGAGTAAATGATCTTTTCCTCATGGAAAAAAATTTTTCCTCAAATTGTGATGGATAGACGACTAGTCAGAATATTTGCAGGTAAAATAGATAAACAACAAAATCAAAGAGAACACAGTGGAGACAGTGATATTTTTTTTTGTGTGACATTGAGTGTAAAGACAGAGTGAAAGCAGCAGACACTCTTGCTTTTTTGCCCCACCTGAGTTGGTCAGAGTATGAGGGCAGGTTAGGGTTAAATTAGAGTTAGGGTTATTGTTAATGTTACACAATACACAAGTTTAGGGTTACAATTATAGTTAGTAGGGTAGGGTTAATGTTAGGGTTAGGGTTATAGTTACCATTAGGGTTAGATTTATAATTAGAGTTAGGCTCAGGATACAACTAGGTTTAGGGTTAAGGTTATCCTAGGGTTACAAATAGTGCTAGTGTTATAGTATAGTGTTAGTTACGTTAGGGTTATAATTAAGGTTAATTTTAGTGTTTACAGGGTTAGGGTTACAAAGTGGTCAAATATGGTATTTTACTTTAGGGCACAGAGACTGAGGACACTGTCAAGAGCACACATTGGTGTTCTGGCAGAGGCCAGCAGCATCTTTACTTTTTAAGAAAGTTGAGGAAAGCCCAGCTTCCACCACACATCCTCACCATGATCTACAGAGGGGCAATGGATAGTGAGGACAGCTGAGAAGATCACTGGGCTCCTGTTTTTAATAAGCATAGGATCACCCACATTACATACACAAAAACATAGAAATAAATATTTGGAAAAACAAATTAATAACTGAAAATAAATGCTGACCAAAAGAACACTTCTCACATAGTAAAGATTTTAAAGATTTTTTGAGGATGCTCTGATGGATAAGCTATGCCATACAACAACAGGACGACCACGAAGTCAAATTAATATACAAGAGTTGCAGATGTAAGTATCCAGCATTAGCTAATAGACATGTGCTGCTGTTGCTACAGCACACTTTTATATTATCTCCTCTTCTCAGAGATGAGGAGATAATATAAATTGTGTTTATTTGTGGTGACAAAAATAAGACTTTCTGAAAAAATATGGGTATTATGAAAATATTACATTTCATATTCATAATCATAATTTCAAGAAAAACTGTTAAAAACTATTTAAAAAAAAGAACAAATTAGGTGTGGAAAGCCATAATTCTTACAAATCGCATCAACATCTCATGTTTGGCAACATCGTGTATGTGCTGTGAAGAATAAGCTTCTTAGGCGCTGTAAGGAAGTGTTTTATCCTCTGCCGCTTGGGCAGGATTGCCTTCTGTCCCCTGGACAGGATACCCTCAAATTCAGCCTTTCCTCTCGATCTTTGCTCTCCTACAAGCGCTTGGGGAAGTCTCAATGAAACACGAGTCAGTCTTTCAGAGAGAAGTTCCAAAGTTTATTGTCTCACACATGAAGATATACTTCCAAAGAGATGGAAAGAAAGGGGGTGGGCTGCCAGGTGTGTGTGTGTATGTGTGTGTGTGTGTGTGTGTGTGTGTGTGTGTGTGTGTGAGAAAGTTAGGAGAGACGACTCCACAAGGTTATGCTGAGCCTGCAAAAGATAAGCATAAAACAGAAATACAGGAACCACTGTGTGTGTACGAGCAAAGTAACACATGCCACAAAAAGAAAGTTCAGGGTATGGCCAACAGAAGCATACAAAAAGGTTATTCTAGAAGCATACATCAGAATTACTATAACTACTACTGGCAACAAGATACATATTACCATACTGTGAGAACATAAGAACGGTTGACGATAATAACTCCACATCTGGTCATGTTATTTGTTTAGCAGAAGCAACAAAACGCGGATTAGCCATACCAAAAGGCGACAGTTTGGGTTTTCTCACAGCATAAGCATATGAAGAGAGGATAAAGACAAGAACTGAGTGTTCTGGGTCAACCTAATCTAGGACTAGTGATCAAGGATATCTTACAGGCGCTGAAAATGCGATTTCGCAAGTCTGGCTTTCCACAAAATGAGTGATGGATTGGTTCTGTCTATTTAGCACCATGAACAGAATACACTATAGAGTTTTGCTAGAAGTGTATGTAGTTCTAATAAACAACCAGAAAAATAATTGTAGAATTAAAGAAATGTAGAAAAGGCCTATAGAAATTATAGACTTTGTCAAAACCTGGTTTGAAGCCAATAAAAGGTGGCAAAATTGAACAAATATATAACGTTCTTCATAAAAAGATTATTTTTATATGAGAATATGGATTTTCGCATTCATAAGCATAATTTAATGAAAACATGTTAAAAGGTGAAATAAGTGAATTATAAATGAAAAGGTGAGATGAATTATTTTATTTGTGTTGACAAAAATATGACTTTTTCTGAAAAAATATGATGGATATTATGAAAATATAAAATTTCATATTCATAATCACAATTTCGAGAAAAACTGTCAAAAACTATAAAAAGTGAACAAATCAGGTGTGAAAAGTCATCAACACTTCATGTTTGACAACATCGTGTATGTGCTGTGAAGAAAAAGCTTCTTGGGTGCTGAAAATGCGATTAATTTTCATATTCTTAAGAATAATTTCTTATTCTTCTTAAAAATAATTTGCTCATAAAAAATTATAATTATACAAAAATTAATTTTCATATTCTTAAGAAAAATGTCATGTAAAACCATTTTAAGATGCAATAAGTAAACAAAATTAATTTTAAGTAAAACCGTTAAAAGGTGCAATAAGTAAATGAAAAGGTGTCATGAAAAATCATGTGAAACTAAAACATGACATTTTTTCGTAAAAATAAATATAATAGTTATTATGAAAATATGAATTATCTTTGCTATCATAATTTATATCAAATTCTGATACTTATTAGGAAAATATAAATGTTAATATTAAATTAGCAAATTTGATTACAAATTTTAAAAGGTGCAATAAGTGAACGAAAAACGAAAAGGTGCCATGATTAATCATGCTTTGCCTAAAGTATGACTTTTTTTTCGTAAAAAAAAGTGATATTTAGAAGATATTACTTTTTATATTAATTACCACAATTTCATTTAATAACATTAAAAATATAACCTTTGTTCAAAAATAATTACAATGAAAATATGATTTATAATTATATAATTATGAAAATAATAATTTAATGTGAAACCGTTAAATTAAGTGACTAAAAAACAAAAAGGTTCCATGACAAATTATGTTGAATCTAAAATTACTTTTTTTTCTGTAAAATGAAACATAGTTATTATGAACATATGAACTAACATTGCTATCAAAGTTTTTTAAAATTCATATAGGTAATACGAAAAGCTGAATTTTTATATTAATTAGCATCATTTCATGAATAACTTTATAAAAGTTGCAATAAGTGAACAAAAAACTAAAAGGTAAAATGACAAATAATGTTTGACAAAAATATGACTTTTTTCATAAAAAATATGAAATGAATTTTCATGTTCTTATGAATAATTAATGAAAGAAATTTTAAAAAGTGCAATGAGATAATAAAAAACGAAAAAAATCACATGACAAATCATGTTTTAACAAAAAAAGAAAATCATGAAAATATAATAATAAAAAAATAATTGCTTATATTATTTTGCATAATTTGATTGAAAACGATTAAAAAATAGAATAAGAGTTCAAAAAAGGTGACATGACAAATAAAATTTTGGCCAAAAAGACTTTTTTCATAATATAATTTAATTTAAACCGTTAAAAGGTGCAATAAGTGATTGAAAAAAAATTTACGACACGTTTTGATAAAAATATAACTCGTTCAAAATATGAATTTTCATATTCTTAGGAATAATTTCATGTAAAACCGTTAAAGGTGCATTAAGTGAATAAAATATGAAAAGGTGCAATTACAGATTATGTTGAATCTAAAATCTGTTTTTTTCCTGTAAAAATAAAACAGCAAATAATAAAAACCTTATAATTATGAAAATATGAATTTTTATATTAATTAGCACAATTTCAATACTAACCATTAAAAGGTGCAAATTGTTAACAAAAAACAAGATCGCATGACAAACAATGTTTTGACATAAATATGACCTTTTTGATAAAAAAATGAGTTATGAAAATATGAATTTTATATTCATTATCATAATTTCATGAAAAACCATTAAACGGTGCAATAAGTAAATGAAAAACACAAAGGTGACATGACATCATGTTTTGCAAAAATATAACTTTTGTTAAAAAAAAGATGATAGTTATAAAATTATTTTTTTTTTCATATTCTTAAAAATAATGTCATATAAAACTGTTAAAAGGTGCAATAAATAAGTAAACGAAAAGGTGCCATGACAAATCATGTTGTATCTAAAATATGACCTTTTTTCTATAAAAATAAACATAGCTATTATGAAAATATGAATTAACATTGCTATCAAAATTTTTAAGAAAATTCTGATAGGTATTATGAAACTATACATTTTTATATTCATTAGCATAATTTCATGATTAACCTTTAAAAGTTGCAATAAGTGAATGAAAAACTAAAATGTGGGACGACAAATAATATTTTGACAAAGATATGATTTTTGTTCATAAAAAAATTTGATAATTACAAAAATATGAAATTTCATGTTCTTGAACATGATTCATGAAAAACTTAAAAAATTGCAATGAGTGAAAGAAAAACAAAAACAGTGACATGACAAATCATGTTTGAACAAAAAAATATATTTCCATAAAAATATAATAATGAAAATATTCATTTTTATATTAATTTAAATAATTTGATTAAAGGTTATAAAAAAGTGGAATAAGAGATTGAAAAAGGTGACATGACAAATTCAATTTTGCCAAAATATGACTTTCACTACTAGCCGTTAAAAGGTGCAATTATTGAATTATTTGACAAAAATATTATTATAAAAATGAATAACGAAAAATGACAAATCATTTTTTGACAAAACGAGAGCTTTGTTCATAACAATATAATGGTTATTGTTAAAATGTACATTTTTATATTCATATTCATAAGCATAATTTCATTCAAATCCATGAAAAAGTGATCGAGATAAGAGATCGAAAAAGGTGACATGGCAAAGCAAATTTTGGCCATTATATTACTTTTTTCATAAATATGTCATAGTTATTATTAAAATATGAATTATGTTCATTAGCATCATTTCATGAATGACCTTTAAAAGTTGCAATAAGTGAAATGTTTTGACAAAAAAATGGCTTTTATCCATGTTTTTAAAATAGTTATTCTGAAAATATTAATTAACATTACAATCATAATTTGTATAAAATTCGGATAAAAATATGAATCTGATTTTCATCAGCATAATTTCATGAAAAACCGTTAAAATGTGCAATAAGTGATTGAAAAAGAAAAGATGACATGACAAATCATGTTTTGCCTAAAATATGTCTTCAAAAAAAAAATTATGTGAAAATGTTGCTTTCAATATTCGTTAGCATAATTTCATTAAAACCGTTAAAAGGTGGAATAAGTGAATGAAAATCAAAAAGGTGGCAAGACAAATCATGTTTTGACAAAAATATGATTTTTGTTCACAAAAAATATGATAGTTATTATGAAAATATGAATTTTTATCTTTTTTATTACAATATTAATTTTTATATTCATTAGCTAATTTAATTAAAAACTTTTAAAATGTGCAATAAGTGAACGAAAAATGAAAAGGTGATATGACAATTTTAAACATTGTTTTAAAAAAAATGACAGGAATTTTTGTTATTTAGCAGAATTTCGTAAATACACGTTAAAAGGTGCATTACGTTAACAAAAACGAAAAAGTGAGGTGAATCATGTTACCACAAATTTGACATTTCATAAAAATATGATAATTATGAAAATATAAATTTTTATACTGATTAGCATAATTTTAGAAATGACTGGTTAAAAGTGCAATAAGTTAATTCAATAAATAAAGATATACTGTATGACTAATAATTTTTCGACAACAAGATTACTTTTATTGCAAAAATACCAGTTATGGCTAAAATTTAAATTGTCAAATTCTTAAGCATAATTTCATTAAAAACCGTTATAAAGTGAAATAAGGGAATGAAAACTATAATAAGACTAATCAATCAACTTTGACAAATATATGACTTTTAATTAAAATGTAATATTATAAAAATATGAATTTTTCATATTCATAAGTATAATGTCATGAAAAATTGTTAAAAAGTGCAAAGAAAAGAAGTTTTTTTATATAAAGATTTTACAGTTAATATAAAATTATTATTATTTTTTTTTAAGCCTAATTTCATGAAAACAGTTAAAAGTTGCAATACGTTAACGAAAAATGTAAAGGTGCCATGACAAATCATGTTTTCACAAAAACACGTCTTGTTGACATAAAACAATATAGTAGTTATTATGAAAAAATTAATTTTCATATTCTTAAGCACCATTTCACGTTTAGAGGTGCAATAAGTGAATAAAAAACGAAAAGGTCACATGACAAATGTTTGGACAAAAATGTGACTATGTTTGGACAAAAATATGACTTTAAGAATAAATGTTATGAAAATATGAATTTTCATATTCTTAAGAATAATTTCATTAAAAAAATAAATAAAAAACCTTAAAATGTTCAATAAGTGAGAAAATTTACACATACAGAAAGCACTTGACCAAGATTTATTTACATGTTTCTAATGTAATAAAACAAAACAATCATATTTTGACAAAATAATTACTTTTTTCATAAAAATATGATGGATATTATAAAAATATTACATTTCATATTCATTCATAATTTCCAGAAAACCTGTTAACAACTAAAAAAGTGAACAAATCAGGTGTGAAAAGTCAAAATTCATCAAAAATGCATCAACACTTCATGTTGTGCTGTGATGAAAAAGGTTGTTAAGCGTTGAAAATGCGATTCCGCAAGTCTCAGCCTTGTAGGACTAAAGAAAAGCGAGTTTTCAAACCAAGGAAAATTTACACATACAGAATGCACCTGACCAAGATTTTTTTTTCCACATGTTTATGATATAACAAAACAAATCATATTTTGACAAAAGAATGACTTTTTATTTTTTATTTGATGGACATAATGAAAATATTATATTTCATATTCATGATCATAATTTCGAGAAAAACTGTTAAACTATAAAAAGTGAACAAATCAGGTGTGAAAAGTCAAAATTCATCAAAAAAGCATCAACACCATGTTTGGCAACATCGTGTATGTGCTGTGATGAAAAAGCTTCTTAGGTGCTGAAAATGCGATTCTGCAAGTCTCAGCCTTGTTGGACGAAAGAAAAGCGGTGTACAGCAGTCAAAGACCTTGGTGTGATTATTGACCCTAGTCTTTCCTTTGAGGCTCACGTGAATAATATTACCAGGATCGCCTTCTTTTAATCTAGTTCTTTCAAACTAGTTCATGCTTTTGTTACATCTAGATTAGACTACTGTAACGCTTTACTGTCTGGGTGTTTGAGTAAGTGCATAAATAAGCTTCAGTTAGTTCAAAATGCAGCAGCAAGAGTCCTCACTAGATCTAGAAAATATGACAACATCACCCCTGTTTTAATCAGTCTACACTGGCTCCCAATCAAATCTCGCATTGATTATAAAAAACTACTACTGACGTATAAGCCCTTAATGGTCTCGCACCGCAGTATCTGAGTGAACTTCTGTACCAGTATGATCCTCCACGCCTACATAGATCAAAAGGTGCAGGCTATTTGTTGGTACCTCAAAAAATTAAGACTACATCAGGGGGCAGATCTTTCTCTTATAAAGCCCCACAGTTATGGAACAACCTTCCAATCAGTGTTCTGGACTCAGACATAGTATCAGTGTTCAAGTCGAGGTTGAAAACATCTATTTAGTCAAGTCTTTTATCAGTAGATTTTTCTTAGGTAAAGGAGCAGATCTGGAGGGATCATGGATATCGAGTGTTTGTTGAACTGGGATATTTGTATTCTATCGTCTCCTCCCTCTCACACGTTCACTCAGGTTTGTTGACGGTGGTGTGGTGGGTCGTCTCTTATCCAAGAGATCCCTCATGTTGGTGTTACCTTCTGGTTCTGCCTTGTAGCTATGCTGCCATAGCGAGTCTTGCTGGAGTACAAACTGCACAGTGACATTAACTTTCATACAACAATAAGGACACATAATAATCCATATCCTTCTCTTCCTGTCACCCCTCTTCTCTCTCTCTCGCTCTCTCTCTCTCTCGCTCTCTCTCTCGCTTGTTAAACATGCTCCTGAAGTTCCAGTGACCACTGTTCCTGCCCCTCTTCCCTCCGTGGATCTTCCCACTTCGTCTAGGCCTGTCTCTGGATAGTGTTCTCTTCGATTGGAAGCCACTCTGTGCAGCTTGGGACTTTTTCTCATCAATGCCTTGGGTGGTTTCCATAAATTTCCGGAGTAAGAACAGGAGCTTTGAGGATGCATTTGGACTGTACTTGATGTCAACAGACTGCTACATTGACTCAGAAGCGACTCAGTTCGCTTCTGATCACCATCATTGTACCCCGCAACATTGTATATCTGCAATAAATGGACTTTCGGTGCAACCAAGATGAGGATGGGTTCCCTCTTGTGTCTGGTTCCTCTCAAGGTTTTTTCCTTATGCCATCTCTGGGAGTTTTTCCTTGCCACAGTCGCCACCGGCTTGCTCATCAGGGACAAATTTACTTATTTTATATATTTTATCACCACATTATCTGTGTAAAGCTGCTTTGAGACAATGTTTATGTACGACCACCAGACGCTGTTATGGTACAGGAATCATGCAACCAATAATCTGCATGATGAAGTTATAAATAATCTTTGCGGCCTCGGCTTGCTGCAACCTCGGCCCCAAAGACCAGGCCCCTAGCCCTCGGTGTCACCCGATGTCGGTGGCCGGGAGAGGCTAAATGCTAACCCTAGCCGGCCGGCTCTCCCATCTATTCTTCTTTCTGATGTCTGCTCCATGGACAATAAACTGGATTACATCTGACTCCAGCGGACCATACAGCGAGAGTTCAGAGACTGCTGCGTCTTTGTTTTCACAGAGACGTGGCTCAGCGACAGAGTTCCGGAAGCCGACATCCAGCTAGAATCCTACCTAACCGTGTTTCGTGCTGACAGAAACGCTGCTCTGTGCGGTAAGACTCGCAGTGGTGGTGTGTGTGTTTATATCAACACGGAATGGTGCAAGAACTCTGTGCTTGTCTCACGCTAGTGGAGTTCGTGACTGATAGATGCAGACCATTTTATTTACCACAGGATTTCACCACTGTTTACACATTGTCGGAGTGTACATTCCTCCCAGCGCTAATGCTTAGAAGGCACTGTGTGAACTCTACGTTGCTATTAGCGACCTGCAGAATGCTCACCTGACGGATTATTTATTATCGCCGGAGATTTCAACCGAATCTCAGGACTGTGCTCCCTAAACTCCATCAGCATGTGGACTTTGCAACAAGAGAAGTGAACACGCTGGAACTTGTTTACACAAACATCCCCAGTGGTATCGTGCGGAGCCCCGCCTTCATCTCGGAAACTCAGACCACATCTGCTTGTCAGATGCTCTAAACCGGTTCTGAAACAGGTGAAAACCTGGCCAGCTGGAGCTACTTCTGCTCTTCAAGACTGTTTTGAGTGCACTGACTGGGACATGTTTAGGGAGGCTGCAACCAACGGCGATTCCATCAACTTGGAGGAGTACACGTTTACAGTAACCAGCTACATCAGCAAGTGCGTTGATGACGTGACCATCTCCAAGACCATTACTACACACTCCAACCAGAAGCCGTAGATGACTGCAAAAGTGCGTGTGCTGCTGAAACAAAGAGACTCTGCCTTCAGAGCAGGGGACAAGGCAGCCTTAAGAACAGCAAGGGCCAAACTGTCCCATTCCATCAGAGGGGCAAAGCGTGAACACGCAAAGAAAATACATAACCACTTCCAGGACAGCGGAGACACTCGGCGCATGTAGCAGGGCATCCAGGCGATCACAAACTACAAGACAACACCACCTGCTTGTGACCGTGACACCTCACTCCCAGATTCACTGAACGACTTCTATGTCCAGTTTGAGGTACAGAACAACGTGAAGGCAAGGAAGACCACCCCTCCTCCCAGTGACCAGGTGCTCTCTCTAACCACAGCTGAAGGAAAACTCTATGCAGAGATAACCCACGGAAGTCTGCTGGACCAGACAACATTCGAGTGGGTGACGGCTCGGCGGCATACTCGCAAAGCCAAAGCTAACGCTAAGGCTCGCCCATGGGAGCACCATTCCTCTCCGCTTCACTTGTCCAACAGATTTGCTCTCCTCAGTAAAGCACCCGCTGAGAACCCTGAAAGATCTCTGGTTTTAGGAGACTCTATTCTGAGGCACGTGAAATTAGCTAGACCTTTGGGGCACCAGCAGCACAGGTTATGTGTATACCGGGAGCCAGGGCGCCGGACATAGCAGGTCAGCTTAGGTTCTTAGAAAAGCATAGGTTCTCTAAGATAGTTTTTCACACAGGAGCTAATGACATACGCCTTCGACAGTCAGAGGTTACTAAGAGTAATATAATAGAGGTGTGTAAATTAGCGAAGGCAATGTCCGATGCAGTAATATGCTCTGGCCCCATCCCAATGCGACATGGTGATGTAGCCTACAGCAGGTTATGGTCGCTGAACTGCTGGATGTCCGAGTGGTGCTCCAAAAACAATGTGGGCTTCATAAATAATTGGAGCAATTTTGAGGGCAAGGCTGGCCTGTTAGGGCAGGATGGTATCCATCCCACTCGGGAAGGTGCTGCTCTCATATCTTGTAGTATAGGTCATAGTCTCAGAACAGCACTAGTTAACAAGTGACTGTCCAGAGCCAAGGCCACGGAGCAGACAGACAGGCTAAATTGACCGTCTGCTAGCTGCATCCACCATATTGAGACTGTGTCTGTCCCCGGAGCAAAACCAAAATTTAGGAATTCTCAGAAAGTCTGTTTAAGTAACCTGATTAACATGAAATTAAATAGGACTGAACGCACAGCCAGCACCTCTGATCTAAAGATAGGATTGTTGAATATTAGCTCTCTCACGTCAAAAGCGATTAAACTATAAACAAAATTATTACCGACCAGGAATTTAAAATAATGTGTTTGACAGAAACGTGGATTAAACCGAATGAATATGTAGCATTAAATGAAGCGAGTCCTCCTGGGTATAGTTACATACACCAACCCCGTCTAAATGGCAGAGGAGGCACAGCTATTTATAATAATAATCTAAGCATCACACAAAAGACTAAACACAAATGTAAAACATTTGAAGTTCTTTACACCAACATAAAATATTCAGTGTCTAAAAGCAGGTCCAGTCAGTCAATTCCACTAATTATTATTTATAGACCCCCAGGGCCCTATTCTGATTTTCTCATAGAATTTGCAGATTTCATCACAAATGTAACTACTTCTTTAGAAAAGCATTAATTGTTGCTGACTTTAATATTCATTTTGATAATCAGGAAGACTCCTTAAGAGCAGCAGTTGTGTCCATTCTAGATTCAGTTGGAATTAATCAGAATGTTATAGATAATTGTTTTGACAAAAAAAATTGACTGTTTTCCATAGGTATTTTATGAATTAACTTTACAATCATGATTTTCATTCAATTCTGATAATTATAAAAATATGAATCTTATATTTATTAGCCTAATTTCACAAAAAAACTTTAAAATGTGTAATAAGTGATTGAAAAAGAAAAGGTGACATGAAAAATAATGCTTTGCGTAAAATATGGCTTTTTAAACAAAATGATGCGAAAATATTACTTTTTATATTTATTAGCATAATTTCATCAAAACCGTTAAAAGGTGCAATAAGTGATTGAAAAACTAAAACTTGGCATGACAAATCATGTTTTGAAAAAAAAAGATTTATATTATCTTATATGAAATTATATTATAATTATCTTATATGAAATTACATTATAGTTAATATGAAAATTTCATTTTTTTAAGCCTAATTTAATGAAAACCGTTAAAAGTTGCAATACGTTAACGAAAAATGTAAAGGTGCCATGACAAATAATGTTTTGACAAAAACACGACTTTCGACATAAAACAATATGGTAGTCATGAAAATAGTAACTTTCATATTCTTAAGCATCATTTCATGAAAAAAAAAAAAAAGTTTAGAGGTGCAATAAAATGCGATTCCGCAAGCCTCAGCCTTGTAGGACGAAAAAAAAGTGGTTTTCCAAACCAAAGATGATTTACACATACAGAATGCACTTGACCAAGATTTTTTACATGTTTATGATGTGATATAACAAAACAAATCACATTTTGACAAAAGAATGAGTTATTGTTATCTATATATATATATATATATATATATATATATATATATAT